>WMED01025543.1:0-10994 GCA_019650415.1 Pipa parva
GAGAAGTGAGCTGGTGAGCATTTTAGCGAACTGACTCGAATGGTCGTGAGGTCAGGCGAAATTCGGCGATGCGACTGGTGCAGTCGCCCGAACTGTTCGCACTACTTCGGACAATGGTGAATTCCCCCCATAATCTCTCCCATAACCCCACTGATTAATCTTTAAAAGAAGGTGAAGAGTAAATTATAACCAATACAGATCTTCTTAGTGAGTCAAGGGCTTAGGCCTTCTACTAGAGTTTTGTGACAAGCCTCGTGGCAAAACGTAGTGCTGTGTGACAGCTCTAAGTATGCAACTGTTTCTGTGTATACCATGATAAAATCCTTGTCCTAGACCTCTATAACTGCAACATTTAATATGTTTGAGATGTCTACTCCAGACTGTTTTTCTTTGTAGTAATTTTAAATTCAACCTATTTGCCTGCAAATTTATGTTTACTTTTTATTTGACACTTGAGTTTGCATCAAATAGGACCAGTGGCTGCAGTGCCAGGAATTAGTTTCCTCCTTAGTATAAGACAAACCTATTGGGTGTTAGGAAATGACTTATTAACAGAATGCCATTTGAACAAACAGGCTGTGATGTCTCTGTATAGAACTCATAACGAAGGAATATTACAGGCAGTGGAAGTATTAAAGGGGAACTATAATCAGATTACATCTTGATATATGCAGTACTATATCTTAGTGAGAAGTGTTTCTCCCCAGTAGATGTGTAATTATCCTGCTTCAGATGAAACAGCACTGGAAAACTCCCACACCAGGAAATGTGTGTGTGTGAGCTGTACCAGCCAGTTTTCCATGAAAGGGTACCCTCCACTGGACATTTTTGCCTAATTTTTAATGTAATGCCCTTGACTGTTATGCCTAATCTCTTGCATTCCTGGAATGCAAATAAAGCATGGCTAATGAGGCCAAAAGGTCATCACGCTGCTTAACCAATAGCAGTCAGGCAGCTTTTTCTTCTCAAGTTTATAAGCTATATCACGCATATTTCCTGGTGCCGGAGTTTATCAGTGCTCTGTTATAAATCAACCAGCTTCAGATGAAACATCTACTGGGGAGAAACACTTCTCAGTAAGGTATATAGTGCTGCATATGTAAAGATTTAAAAGGGGTTATTCACTAAGGTGTGAATTCGACTGTCGAATTCTCAAACAGCGGATTCCCATAGCAAATCCGTAACTGCAACAATTTCCCTATTGTAAAGTCGCGACCGTAACAATTTTTAAAGTTTTAACTGTCACAATTTTCCATAGTAAAGTTGCAACTGCAAAAATTTCCTCATTATAAACATGTGACTGCAACAGTAGCAGTCTATTGCAACTGTCTTTAGCTAGCGAATTCACACCTTATATGCAACAATTCGGACTTTAGTGACTATAGTTCTCCTTTAACTAGTAGGGGGTGGATTTCCCATGACAGTCTACAGCATCAAGTGCTGTCATTTTGTGATAAACAATTCAGTGTTTCTTGCAGTTGCCCACTGAGTCTACCAGTTAGAAAATAACTTTATTATTCTCACAGTATCCACAGATGAAAACAAAAACTCCTTTCTTCTGAACACATGGGATGACGTCAAGTCCTGTGTGAAGATCTTATTGGAAAATGCATAGTTTTTGTAATGCCTCCCTCAATATATTTATTGAGATCATGTCCCCTACATTTTTACATGTCACTTCTCAATCTGTAAGACCATTTTTATCAGTTTCTTTAATAAAATGGTGCTAACAGGTTATTGGCCCTGATAGCATTAATAGCGCAGTTTAAGAACTGTTATTTACATGGACAGCATAGCAGTATGAGCAATATGCAGTCCAATACCTATCAACATCGCTTTAAAAGCTATTTAGTTCTTCGCTTATTTGTTTAACACAGTTCTATTAAGGGTATATGCTGTGTGCACAATTCTATTCTAGGGGTAAGTTCACACTAGGTAATTTTATTGCTTCAGGGGAGCAGCTGCAAAAATTACCCTCATAATTAAAATATAATTTATAGAAATAGTTTGTCTCCTGTCATGGTGATGACCACTGGTTGGCATACTTTATATGCGACACGATCGGTCACTGTGCTAGTTAGTCCACCATAGACCTAAATGGCGGCTTTAGTGTACTTGCAAACATGAATTAAATTAGTTTTTTTATTGTGATTGTCCAGCAATTGTTATAGAATTTTAGAATAGAATCCCTTTAAAGCGTTCGCTGATGTCCACGTGCAAGACATCAGCAAGCGCGTAACAGTCTCTGCGAGCTGATGCGAAGGATCGGAGGGTAAGTTCGCTCTTTGCTGAATTACCCCCTTAGTCTGGTTGTTTTCTATTTCCTTTTTGACACTGTGGTCACTGTAAAATGTTTTACTTATATTGCAGCTAGAAAAATAACAACAAACAAGTATTAACTGTGATTTTGTCTAAACCTGGGTTAGCAAAACATTCCTTCAGTTAACAAGATAACCATGGGTGCAGGAAATTAATTATTTAATAATAATTTACTTTTATATGCATCATTTATGGAACATTATACTGAACAACATTTTGGAACCAATCAAATGCTAGCTTGTTACAAGCCATACTGCTGCAGCTAGTACTTCTGTGTTATGTCTGATTGGGGGACTTATTTCCCAATCCCTGCTGCATGTTGCCTTTATGACAAGGTAGCAGGGGCTTTAAACTTGAGTGATGCCTAAGTGTGGCACTCAGATGTTGTTGAAACACTAGCGGTTTGTTTGGAGCTTCCCTGCTTGAGCTTCGTCATACCTCATTGCTTGATTTCTGTGTTGGAATCCCTGTGTTCTGCAGTTCCTGCTCTCCTTGGTCTGCTTCTCCTTCAGGTACCCTTCATCACTCCTGTGGCTGTGAGTTAGCTTCACTGATCCTGGGCCTGTTACTTAAAGTTTCATCACTTCTGCATCTGTGAGTTGCAGTTTTGCAACTCCTGTGCTTGTTAGTTGCAGTTTCACGATTCCTGTGCCTATGAATTGGTTTCATAGTTGTTGCAACAAGTAAGGCTATTCTGCCTCCTGTTCAATAACCACCAGTGGGGAAGGGGGCCACAACCTAGGTTTTCCCTTGCAGCAAAGTCGGTACTCCCTTGCAGAGGTTAGGGGTGAAGTCCAGGAGCCCCTTACACTCCACACCCCAGGACTAACCAGTGTCAACCCCGCTGTGGCAAGAAAATATACTCTTGGGTAGTCGCCTGGCAATTACAGGTACTTCTAAAGTGACTGCAATGCTTATTCTTGATTTGTGTAAAGTTTACTTCCATAAATGACTCAAATTTTCTTCCACGGTTATTGTTCAGTAAAGCAAAGCAAGAGTTCTACAATCTATCCTGCAAATTAGCCTCTCCAGTAGGAATGATAATGCCATGTAATAAGATGGTAATTCTGTAAATGACACACCAGCTCGGTTTTAAGATGCCATACAAGCCTTCACTGGCATTCGACACCACTTTTAGGCAGGCGTTTTTAAACTTTATGGTCTTCATCAGTAGTACGCAGGTAGTTTTACCCAGCATGCAACATTCTATAGAAGTTGCTTTCACTGAAGCTCATGTTTAAGTCATGGATAGAAAATAAACTGGTAGAGAGAGTTAAAGGAGAAGTAAGGAAATGTTGTTTGCATTGCATAGCAATTCTTCTTAGGCAGTACTTCTAAAAATGTCATCTTTCAAGTTGAATGCATAATATTTTTAGTTTATGTTCTCTCTCTCTGTCATTTACAGTTAAATTGGGCTTTCTGGGAGCACTTTGTGAATATGTATATATAAAGTACCCTAGGAAACAATGGTACAAGGTGGGGATTTGCTACTTAGTAAAGGTTGGCTGCAACCACAAGGAAGCAAAACAAATAAAAAAAATACAAATCAGAAATTCCATTGCAAAGAGAACATTTTGTATTTATTCAGTGCTGATATATTATGAAGCGCTTTACAGAGATTCATCATTCACTGCCCCGTGAAGGGCTTATTTCCCTGTTCAGTCACACTCAGTAGTATGTTTGTTTTTTTTTATTATTGTGGACGGAAGCCGGAGTCCCCAAAGGAAACCCATGCAAGTATGGTGAGAACATACAAACTGAGGTCCAGGGTGGAATTGAACCCAGAACTGCAAAGCAAGCAGTGCTATCCACCAGAACTGTGCAGGAACAACTTCCATGTCAGACCAAATTGGTTTTCTTCCTTTTTCTGATGTTACTGGTACTTTAGGGCAGGGATCGACAATCTTCGCAGAGGAAGGAGCCATTTCTCTCCCTCCTCCACCTTTGCAAATTCCTCCGGGAGCCGCAAAGGGGGAGGAGAAAGTATGGTCCCGATCACAAGAGACGTCAAAGGCCAGGACAGGTGGGAGGGCAGAAAGCTCGGAGCCGCACACCGCGGCCAAAGAGCCAAATGCGGCTCACCGCTGCTTTAGGACAATTGCCCCTGGTAATACATACAAAATAGCCTCTTCAGACAGAAAGAAATTAGTCTACCATTAAAAACATGGTGTGATACAATTTGTTATTATATGGTACAAATAGCAGATGATTTTTTTTTCGTTCTGGGGAGGTTAATTTGCATATATGTGCAATGAATTAATTAAATCTCCCTAGCAGCTCAGTTTTTCTCCTTGACTTAAAAAAGCAATTTTGTGAAAACCATTTTTATTATAAATTATCCACTATGGGGCAAGTATTACGTTAGAGCCCATGTATGATATTTACTTTTATAACAGCAGGGGACACTGCATAACTTGATAATATCTCTTTGCATAGAATCTTTCACCCAAGGCAGTTTTTGTAAAATTTCAAGATTGTTACATTGTTGCAACTAGCACTGTGGAAATAAAGCAAGCTTCATTCTGCAAACAAATGCTGTGCTTATAACCTGTAAAATGCCTAGGACAGGGGTTGGCAAAGTGCACCTCGTGAGCCACGTGTGGCTCTTTAGTCGCCTTGTTGTGGCTCAAAGTGCACCTCCGACACCCCACCATTGACTTATGCCTCTTCTGATAGACCGTCGGCAGGTCATGTGGTCGGGAGAGTGCGCTCCTGACCTTTGTGGCTCACAAAAAAATTGTTGCCGCTTGGAGGAGGGAGCAAATTAGCTCCCTCTTCATCAAAGTTTGCAGACCTCTGGTCTAGGAGACAGGAGGAGAAAGATCAGTGATACTGCAGCCTTTACGTAAAAGAAAATGACGTACTGTACATATTTAAAGGAGAAAACATTTAGGGAAGAAACAATACTTGCTGTTTGTTTCCCTTGATTAGTTTTCCTGACAGCTGACATTTTCCTCCCCCCTCTCACTTCTTCTGCAAGATTTAGGCAAGGCAAGAAGAAAAAGCTGCCTGACTACTATTGGTTAAGCAGTGTGCTGACCTTTTTGCAGGAGATTACAGAGGGAAAGATGTGCAGGCGTTAAGTAGTAAGTAGTGCAAAAAATGTACAGGGGAGGGTAACTTTTCATGGAAAACTGACTGGTACACATTACACACATTTCTTGGCACAGGAGTTTATCAGTGCTGCCTACTCAATCATTCTGCGTCATATGAAACATCTACTTGGGAGAAACACTTCTCACTAAGGTATAGTACTGCATATGTAAAGATGTAATCTGACTATTGTTCCCCTTTAAGAACTGTAAGTCACAGGGGTGCAGGTTAATGTAAATGTCCATAGGAAGCCCTACAAAAACATTTTGGAACATACTTTCTTCATGTTGCAGACGTCACTAAACATCAACTGCAGATAATAGTTATTTCTTTAAGTTGTGTAGTAGTGATAAGTGGATCTAGATTGTAAGTGGCAGTCCACATACCTACTGTTTCCTCATTGTTGGGTTTATACTGTTTCCTGTACTGTATATTTTGTATACTCTACATAGCCGCATTAGATGTTGCAGTTTTTTTGCTTTAATAATAGCTTTTTTGAACCACAGCTCATCAATGGCTTTACATACAAGCAGAAATCTAGATTTGTATTATCGTCTCTCACTATCAGTCCATGCTGTTTTACCTGGATAAGGGACCCACCACTTCCCAAACTGACAATCTGAAGGACCTGGATATATTACAAAAACAACATGCTCATGTTTATTTTACATGTTTTATTTTAGATTGTAAGCTCTATGGGGCAGGGACCTCCATCCTCTTGTTTCAGTCATGGCCTGGCACTTAGAGTGATGTATTTTTTTTTTTTTTTTGATTATATACTTGTCATTTACTTCACTTGTTCTCTGTTAAGCACCTTTCCCCTGTCTGTATTATAACTGTATTGTTGGATTGTACAATGCTGCGTAACCTATTGGCGCTTTATAAATAAAAATATACATACATGTGACTTTTACAGTGTTCTAAGGACCCTCCACACATCACATACTTGATTTTTTTAACCATTAAAAGAGTTAATGATCAGCTCTGTTTATTTCGTTATAATGAAGCTAATTTTTGTATGGGCTGTACTTCTATTCAGGAAGGTTTAGTAAATGCCTGTGCACGTACATTTTTGCAAGGTGCCCCCCCCTGATCGAGCTGATGTTTGGTTTACATGGGGGCAGCTCCTCTGTCTGTTGCTTGTCTGGCAGCTCTATGTAATCAGGAGAGACTAGGGGATTTCCATGAAGAGAGGAAGTGAACATGAACAGTGTGTTTGCTAATGCAGTGCAAAGGGACTTTCCAGGTTCAAAATAAAAAAAAAAAATCTTAGGGGAGGGGCTGAAGCCAGCGCCAAACATCATGGGAAAAGGGGGTTTTCTGGAGACTAATCGCACACAGACTGCGGATCAATGGCTTGTTTGTATCGGATAGTTGTGCTACGGTACTGATCGTCTCCCCGTAGGAAAAGCCTCTCCCACTGCGCTGCTCATTCCGTTCCAGGCGGCGGTGTACAGGCCGAGACTTGATGCACAGTAAGTAATCTTTGCTTTGCGGCCGTCTGATGGGAGCCCGCCAGGGGCCAGTCTGCAGGTCCCTCCAGCGCCCCATATTCACCCTCAATCCCTTTACAGCGCACGTGTGGGCGGACCATGCGCTTAAAGGGGCAGTGTGTGCAGACGCCGTTTGCCACCGGTTTCATTTCTTTTCCCTCCAGCAATTGTGGGATGGGGAGCAGTTGCCATTGCATTCATGGCAGGGTTTGCTGTAAATATTTCCATACCGCAATCGTTTAAGGTCAATGAGATCCAAACTGCACCCATTAGCTTGAAATCTAGCAAAGAGTAATATTAGTCTCTGTTATCCCTGGCATTTAATCGCAACTGTCCCTTTAATCTGGCCCTGCATAATCTTGCTTGCACATTTTGCCCAGGACAATGTATGTTCTTTTCTAGCAGAGTTTAAAAGCAGAGCTGAAAATAGTACAGATGTCTCTGATTCATAAATCCTACTTGTTGGACCTACCTCTGCCTATGACTCAGTGCTATATGGCTGCAGTGGGCTGTGAAGGCAAGTCAGTTTCATCCATGTCTTTCTATATGTGTCCCTCCTTTTACAATAAATATTGTTTGTCTTTTAATCTCCTCTTTTAATCTCTGAAGGATATAAAAAAAGTTTTCTCTTGCTGGTTTGCTTAATTACACAGTATTTGTTCCTAAACTTAACCTTGCCTTTGGATTCCAGCACAGATATAATTTCCTTTACAATCTCTGTATATTTGTAATCTGCCAGATAAGGAATGGTTCCTAATGGCTTTCCATCACAAGTATTCCCCCCCCAATTATATTATTTACCCTGTGCTGGGAAGGAATATGTTATCACTGCATAATATGACTCGTTGGCCCTACAGATCCCAAATTATGTGTGCTGGAGTGTGGTGAAATACTGCATATAAGGCTTGTGTCATAACTGCTGTTTTGTGCATCCTGGATATGATTTTTGTGCAGGGAATGCTCTACATCTCTGACTCATTATGGAGTCTTCACATGAATTTTTGAGATTGTCGTAGTGCTACTACCTACGTCAGCTGCGATTACAGCAGCTTTGGAATTCTAACTGCATTCCATATCCCTGTATTAGATTTAAAGGGACCCTATTACATTTGATTATATACTGGCATACCAAAATGCACAGTATGGTTATTTACAAATGTATATATCCAATTTTTCATCCTTTGCACATTTTAACAATTAAACAAGGGAAAAAAAGGGTTAGGGTCTATAGGATAAACTATAACATACAATATAAAATTCATTTCCTCTTATGCTTCAGCTTGGTAACTTTCTAAGAAAAATATTTTATACTTCTCTCATTGGTTGGTTTCTATAAACTGGAAACGGTCAAGGCAACTCATTGCAAAGGATTTGGTGAACCCTTTATCATATGTCATCAAAATTCCATTCTTATCATACAGTCTACATCTGTAGCCAGTTCATCCCTCACAAGGGGTATGGTGATATCCACCTGTGAAGGGCTATAGACTTGTTTTCCAAGTAGATGTTTGATAATGTCCTTCTTAATTTATATTATTGTACCTGGCAGATTTTAAAGCAGTAGGCCCTTTAGAAACATATTTGTCAGTGATCATTGAAATAGTTTTTTGCTCTTCATACAGAAAAAAATAGACTATTAGGCAGGTCCACCATATTTATAATATAATTAGTCACTTCAACAGAGGTGAGGCGAGATAATTGTTCCTTGTGAGGCATTCAGAGAATTTGATACCAACTTGAAATAAATTTACAAAAGCCATGAAAAGAGTATGTATTAGAGTAAAATCCTGATCTTTGCCCCAGTATGACCTGGTAAAAAGGTAAGATAATAATGTGGATCACATATATGAATGCCATAGCCTACAGCCTTCATTTAATATTGTTATTTCTGTACTACTAAGATTTCCTAAAAGATCCAGGGAAGTACCTAATAATTTTGCAGAGACTTGAGTGGATGAGTATAAGGAGATTAAAGTAACAATAAGTCCAAATCTGACTGGCATCATAAGTATTCTTCTATTTCAAGGGGAAATATAGCTTTAGACATTTAGGCTAAAAATAATGTATTTTAAGAATAGGGTTTATTGTACCAGCCCAAAGATGTATCAGCCCAACAGCAGTAAATACTGATCCCTTTAATGTTTCGTCAGGAACATCCTAATAATCTTGGTTTGTCATCTTTCTTGGAAAAGTGTCTATGCTCCTGCCCAGTATGTATTTATTGGGGACTAACTAGGTCAAAATAAATTGACTGAAAAAGTCAGTTACAACTGGCACATACATCATAATTTTGGCTCAGATCACTAAGATATCATGCATTGTGAAACATTATTTGAACAATCGTTTAATCTGGATTGTAAAGTAAGAAAATTCTGTTTGGAATTTAGTCTTCATATTATGAATTTTCCAGAAATTAACTATACTCATCTACTGCACACCAGGGCTGTTTACTAAAATATACTAGGAACTACAGTGGTTTTCTGTCTAGCTAAGCATAGTATAGTCAAGATACTGTCCATCTGATTTTTCCTTTTTTTTTTTTTTTAAAGATATTGTTTTTAAACAATGAAAAGCTCTAAAGTATTTAGACTGCATGGCTAAGCATTGTATGTATTTCTGTAACACACTGATGCCCAACCTATGGTCCACGGGCCATATGCAGCTTGCGACGCGGTGCTATTCGACCTGCGGTCCGAATTCTGAAATGTTGCATATAAGTGTGAATTCGCCAGCTAACGACAGTCGCATCTTTATAATGAGAATATTGTCACAGTCACGACTTTACTATGGAAAATTGTCGCAGCTGTTACTTTAAAATTTGTGGTCGCGATTTTAAATGTTGTGACTTTGAAGTGGTCCATGACACGTGTGTCGCAATTTTATTAATTTTATTTTAAAAGGTTGGGCATCATTGCTGTAACACAGAATAGATCATCCTTTTTACAAGGTACACTTTTAAAATACATGTATTGGCTGGAATACAATACTTAAATCCATGTAGTTCCATAGTTGATACAGTTAGCTTATTTTAAAGGTATTAGTTTCAAAGACATGAGATGAAACTTGATCTAATGGGAAAACCATTTATCCACCAGCAGTTTGGGATTCGATATGATCTCATTTTCATACATGCCACAATTCCCTTTTAAAGAGGTAAATATAGCATATGTGCAGTGGGCAAGATTGTAGTAAAATGTATTCAGGCCTGTGTTAGATATATATCTTAAGTCTTTCTCCTTTGAGGGTAATGTTTGCCATGTTTGCATTTAACACTTTTGAAGTAATCACACATTCCAATATTCCCCTTTAAAGAGTAATACATATTTAACTTTATTGCATAAGGTCCTACCTTAATTTAATTAGAGTAGAGTTTGGTATATTTCATAAGTTTCTTCTTTTAAAGGTAATGTTGGCATTTTTGGCACCTGTGACGACAAACTTTCTATACTGCTTTGCTGATGATAAATAATTTTAGCTGCACACTGTAGGGATGCAGATAATCCAGTATATTCGGCACTACATTCCCTAACCATTAAATAATCAACACCCAAAACATTAAAGTTATGTTCAAAGTTATGGATGCTAAAGTCACAGGCTGGCATGCTAAATTCCAGCCAGGCTGTGAGAAGCTAAAACACCTTCATAGGCAAGCCTATTTGGCTTGACTTTAATCTTTCCGATCCCTCCGTTTCAATATGAAATGAAGGACTGGGGGAAGTTCACTGAACTGAAAGCCTACAACCACCTTCTCAGCTCCTTGATGCTGAATTCATGTTGCTGATCATCTCAGTGCAACTTACATATGTGCGTGCTGAATGGCATCTACATCACAGGCACACATATGCTAGCCACCTTCTGCAGCGAGGGAGCATTCCTAATTCCTGACAATATGGAAGCACGAAGGATGCAACTTCATAGGCACTGAACATTAGTATCCGTTACTGTACATTGTGCCATCTTCAGCGTCCTCTCTGTATAAAGCGTAATATTTTTATCCCAAACAATATTTAGGTTTTAGTTAACATATAACAAAAAAAAGTATTTAGTCAGTCACCAATAGTGCAAGTTCCACCACTTAAAAAGATGAGA
>WMED01025544.1:0-10994 GCA_019650415.1 Pipa parva
GAGGAGCTACAATGTCAATCATTTAGCCCGCCCAGCCGACTCAGGAAAGAAAAGGGAAGATGACAGAGAGAAACACTGTATAAAGCAGGGGTTGGCAACCTATGGCTCTTGATGCACTTATCGATCACAGCCAACAAAGTCGCGATACCAATAGAAAATGCTTCACGACTACATTTCCCATAAGCACTTGGTAATGTGGGACTACACGTAACGTCTGACGACACATGCTGACGTACCCGGAAGTGAATTATATAGCGCCACGATTAGAGAGCACTTTAAACTACATTACCCATAAGCACCTTGACGCGCCAGACCATACGCCATGTCTGACGTCATCACCAATGCACCCGGAAATCAAATCGCTTCACTCCTTAAATAGCCGATCCACACCACAGGTAGACACTTCATTATCTCCTGAGGAAGCTGATAGATCGGCGAAACGCGTTGAGTGTTACTGAATTGGCTACCTGTGAGAACCTTCTAGAACAAGCTCTTGTTCTACTTTTAAAGTGTAAGTTACTACAAATAAATTGTTATTTTTATTGTGGCATACTGCAACTTTCTTCTTTTTTAACTATATGGTTGCCATTGGAGAGGCACAGACATCCATATACAGGGATCAAAGTACCTATTGAAGCCAGAACAGCCAGTCATATCTGGTGAGTGCTTCCACATTGGGGGGTCCGAAAAGGCCTCCCCTCTTGCCTATAGCACTATCTAAATTCCTATGAGCACAAACCCTAACAACTACCAGTAAAAGGGGAAATATTTCACAAGTACACTTTCAAACTAATGATTGTGAATCACCCAAATTACAAACACTGGTGTGTATGCATTGGTTCATAACTGTATTACGCTAGGGAATTTTTTCCCTTTTTTTCCTCCAGCGCATCCCATCGCTGTTTTCTGCAGCATCCGTTCCTTCCATATACAAGATAGAAACAACAGGGCAGATTTGTTTCCTTGGGATTGCAAGCAGGGGGAGCGTCTAAAGACTGAGCTTCATTACATTTGCCAAACAAGAACTGTAACAAGGACTTTTATCAATCCTTTTTCTCTTACCATAGATAAAACTAGTTTGTTTTTGACTTTTGACTGTTTTAATACCATTGTCAATCTACAAAGTAATTCTTAAAGGTGACATACTGTACTGTATTTCTTAAGGGCGCTTACTTTAATCTGATTCACTTCAGGCTTCTATTCTAAATTAGTATTAGAGTTGTGAGGTGACAGGTGCACTTTAACAAAAAAAAAAATAATTAGGGAAACTGTTTTTTTTTTTTTTTTCTTTTTTCCCTTTATAAAAATGTTCTTAATCATTTTTAATAAAATGTTTTTCCAATTAACTTTCTATACATTGTGTCTCTCATACTGTAACATTCTTGTTGCTATTCCCTTTTCAGGCTCGACTGAACTGTAAACACTGTGGGAAGCCAGTCATAGATGTACGCATTGGGATGCAGTACTTTTCCGAGTACAGCAATGTACAGCAGTGTCCTCACTGTGGGAATTTAGACTACCATTTTGTTAAGCCATTCTCTTCATTTAAAGTCTTAGAGGCCTATTGACAAAAGGTTTGCTTTAGTAATAGCCATTTTATAGGTATTACTACTTTGTTACATATCTTTTATAGGGGGGAAAAAAATGACTTTTTTTATAATGCAACATTCAACATTTTTCTATATTTGGTGTTATTAAAAAAACAAAAACTGTACATAGTATTTTTTGTTTTTTCCAAGCTACTGGAGAAATGCAAGATGGAAATGTGACGGGTGAATGTAACATTTAAAGGGAGTTTTCGTATTCGGGCACAGGAATCTGGTCCCTCTAATGCTAAGCACTTAAAAATTACAATCCTTTCCACCAAAGCAAATTTAGATATTTTTTTAATAAAAATTTGATATTCAAAGCCATTTTTATTAGTATTTTTTTCTAACTGATAAATAATAGTTCTATTTAAGGTTTTTTTTTTTGGTTTTGTTTTTTTATATATATATATTCAAGTAAAATAATTTACTGGGGAAATTTAGTGCTGATCGATCTCCCGAAAAAGCCGCTGTACTTCTTCCCATGGCTCCTAATAAGAGTGCAGACATATATAACACGTTCTCGAGTATTATTTTATAAACAGAAGGTTTATTTATGTTATGTGATGAAATATGAAAAAGTATGGGACATGAAATGAATGAACACTGCAACTTTTTCCAAGTAGCTTGCAGTAACAGTTACCAGTATGTACAACTCCATAGGTAATAATGCTTTTTAACAATGATTACTTTTTGTAGCAGCTTTTAGGCTAGGATCACACTAGTGTATAGGTGCCCGCTGGTTTTTTTTTTTTTTTTTTTTAAGGTGTGTTGCAAAAATACACATCACGAAAAAACCATAGAGAGACGCTTCATGTTGCATTATTTCAAGCACATGGATGCGGAAGCAAACAATGCGACCGGATTGGTAGCAATAGGAATTGAACAAGGTCACACAAGGAAGAGCGACCTGTAAACGCCTATTGCTTTTATAGTGTAAATGTGCCGGCATATTATTGTGACATGCTTTTTTTTAAAAAGAAAAAAAAATGATGATGGGCACACGTATGTGTATGTATATATACGCTAGTGTATCCCTGGCCTTGGGTTGCAGAACAGTTGCAAATATAAACGAGTGCTAATGAAAACTGCTTTAATAATATATAAAGGTTTATTGGGCAAGGCAGGTATTGTTTGACAAGGTGTACACTTGAATTCAGTAGCAGATAGTAGACATCACTCTCAACCTCTGCATACAAATAATGGATGCCATACACCAGTGATAGCCAACTTTTTTCGGTCTGGGGGCCATATATATTTGTGACACGCATGTCATGGGCCGCTTCAAAGTCGTGACAGCGACAAATTTGAAAGTTGCGGCCACGACAATTTTTCCATAGTAATGTCATGACTGCGACAATATTCTCATTATAAAGACTCGACTGCGACAGTAACAGTCTATTGCAACTGTCTTTAGCTGGTGAATTCACACTTATACGCACCAATTCTTAATTCGGGCCACGGGCCAGATAGCACCATGTCGCGGGCCGCATATGGCCCGCGGGCCGTAGGTTGGGCATCACTGCCATACACAATCATTTGTTTCTTTTCTCTGACAACGCACTGGAGTTGACAAAAGGAAACAACTGCTGTTTGACAGATTACTATATAGAGTGGCTATCTGCTTGTTATAGACAAGACTGTATAGAGTGGCTATCTGCTTGTTATAGACAAGACTGTATAGAGTGGCTATCTGCTTGTTATAGACAACCAACTCCGTCATTTCTGAAAGAAGATTGTTAAGAATTATAAACACATCAACATGGCCAAACCTGTAATCTTTTCCTATGTCCTAAAATTTAATTTCTGTCCAATTGCTTTCTTATATGTAGCTTCAAACCTCTCTTTCCTTGGTAGATGCAAACGTAGCGTTGATTCCTTGGCACTGTCTGTCCTGTTTTTCTTTGTAGCGTGTTTGAAAAAAATGGCTGTTTTTAGTATGATCACAATAGCTGCTGTAAAGGGCACACTTCTACAGATGCAGTGGAAGGTGTCCCCTATCCTAATATGATGCCAGATATCCAGAGTAAGAATAAATAAAATATTAGTCTTATGATGATCTGTTATTTTTGAATACATGTTTGTGGGGAAAAAACGGTTGGCATTAAGGGGAAATATGCCAAATTTATAAGTGTGATTTACTATCAGTTTGTGGTAGAAAAAGTTTTTTTTAAATTCTGTAAAGAATGCCTCTGCTGAGGTAAGCAATATGGCAGCTGGCGGGGAACCCCTCTCCATGTCTCTAATAGCATTAAACCTCTTTATTCTACCCACTGTTATTGGTCCATGTTCTTTGTCATGCAACCCCTGTAAGTATACCCTATAATACAGTATGGGCTCCAATGGAAGATCTGCACTGCCCCTTGCTGTTATTTTTAAAGAAATTACCCATTTCTAGCCATTGGAGGACTGATACGGACCTGGTAACAGCTGCCTATGAACATGCTTTGCCTGGCAACATTGCTCATACCTAGTTTTGCACAGTTCTGTGCACACAATAAGCTATACTGTCATAATTTGACTGTTTAAAGGAGAATAAATGATAAACACTGCTTATAAACAGGGTATATTTTCTCTTAACGTGACTGCACATATAACTAGTGCAGTCGTTACAGTTTTGACAAACTTGTTGTATTAAAAATAAAATTTGATTTATGTATTCATTATCATGAAGCTGGAAACTTTCTAACGCCAATTGTTTTCATTTCTTGCTTAATTTTGTAAAAAAAAAAAAAAAGTGTTTGTTTTTTTTTTTTTTTTTTTTTTAATTGATTTTACTTTGAATGAAAGGTAAGAATTCTACAATGGCAGAACATCAGGGAACAAAATGTACAAGATGGATATACCAATGCAGTCTTCCAATCAATACCACATCATCACTGCACAATAAGATATTTTATACATCATCATTTTTCTCTTAGGTCTGGTGGACACAGATCCATGGGGTAAAACTACTTTCCACTTGGAGACAACTTCCCCAAATGCTTCTTGTGTCCTCCAGGAGAGAAAAGGATTTAACACGAGTACAAAATCTCTTTATAAGTCCTGAAATAATTGCAATGAAAACATAAAAACCATACCATGCAAATGTATTTAATAATGATCTTATTACTGCAAATAGCATATGGCTTAATGTAACAGGCTGGTGTTCAAGATCAGTTCGGTTATATTGAGCAGCAGTGGTTTTTCTACTGATTCATTTATTAGAGTAATCTACCTGTGAACTACCCAGAAACAATGTGTTTTCTCTTTTACGCCTGTGATTCATTAATATTCCAACAAATAGTGCAGTTTTGAAGCTAAATCTCCATCATTCTTAATGCCAGTAAGAAGGCTGACTTTGAACTGGTGGCTCTCTTAACAATACGTATGCTAAGGTAGATAGTTTTTACAAAGCAAAGTCTTTAGATAGAGGCAAAAATATATATAAAACTAATGTAGCAGTAGATACAAACTGGGAGAATACTAACAGGGGTCCCGGCAACTGTGCCGCATCTTTACCCCCACAGGGGCCTGCCGTATCTTTCATGCCTAGCTCCCCCCTGAAATATTGATATTAATTTTTGGCTTCAAAGGAGGCACAGGAAAGGGGCCTTATGCAGATCATGGTCAGGGGTCCGGGCAGTGCTTTGGTTCTCCACTGCTCTTAACAACAACTTGTACCTAAGCCCCATCATAATTTACCTTCTGTATGAAAGAGAGTGACCATTTCGTCACAGAAAGCAACACCGTTTCAGATACCATTTAGGTTGTATCAATTTGCATTATTCATTATTTAAAGAAGCAGTCTTGTTTTCAAACTGTTATTGTTGAATTATGCACTAATGAATTTATTCAGCTAGATGGTACACTACACAACAGTATTTTTAAAAAGGGACAGTATATGTGCTGTGGAAACTGTTATATTCGTGATTTAATGGCGTGCATTTATTTAATATCCATTGCCAAAATTATAGGGTCAAATCTTTTTAAAGGACACATTTTGTGTTTAATTTTGTATTTTCATCCCTTCCTTTAACTGGCCAAATTAGTGGACATTCTAGATTTTTATGATATTCTTAAAAATGTTGAACTGATACTGAGAAGATGGAATATCAACGGATTACCAAAACACTTTTAGTGAAATCCCCAAACCCATTTTGTTATATCACAAACATGATAGTGATTTTTGTAGTATTACATGCCTATCACACATCATATAAATGTAATCAGTATAATGCATGATGAGATGAGACACTGCAGCGGTAACAGATTTAGGGGGTTATTATCTAAGGTCCAAATTGTTGTGTAAAGGTGTGAATTTGCCAGCAAAAGACAGTCGCAATAGACTGCTACTGTCGTGTCATTATAATGAGAATATTGTCACAGTTGCGACTTTACTATGGAAATATTATAGCAGTCGCAATTTTAAAATTGTCCCAGTCGCAGTTTTACAATGGAAAAACTGTCGCAGTTGCTTATTTGACAGTTTGCTTATAGTTACTTATTTGACAGCTTATTCTCACTTTAGTCAATAACCCCCTTAATCTTTATACAAAGGTATAATCTGTAGTCTTTTTCCAACAGGGACAGTCTCCGGTACACCAGGAATGAAGTCTGTAAATATAATAACATTTAAAGTGGTAGTCAAGACCAGACTCTTTATACATTGTGTGTATGGTCAGTGTTAGATAAGTGTTTTCTTAGTAAGTCTTTCTCGGGGATCACAAAACAAGATTGATTTGGTTCCATGATGGGGAAAAAAAAATTGTTACGGATCCATAACACCAACAAAAGAAAATGACTATTTGCATTGGCATGGCAGTTTTTCCTATACAGTACTTACAACAACATGACTTAGGAGGGGGTTTGTTCACAAGGAAAAGCAAAACTCAAAATAATACAAATTCACCTTAAAAGATGACTGTTTTACCAGTATTAAACAGGAACAGTGGACATGACAATTCAAACTGGAAATTGTATTGTAATGGTGTTACTGGTCATTTAGGAAAAAAAGAGTAAGACAATATTAAATATCACATAATATTAATAAACAATGTGATAACTTCATTCACCAGCCACTACAATTTTGTGTACAGTTACACATTTAATAACAGTTTCTTGTAGATGTAAAGGTGTTTTCCCAGTCAAACAGGTGCCCAAACACATTTATGTCTATCTTTATTTCATATAAATACAATGTATGCCTTTTTAAGCATTACTGACCTTTAAGAGTCATTTCAGTAAAAATAGTTTTAGGGTAAATATGATGTAAAATGTCAATAACCAAAGGGTTAACATTTTAGCAAACAAACATCTTGTCGCTATGTAAGAGTTTAGTTTTGTATTTGTCAGGAAACTGGTACACAATTGCCAATTTAACAATGATTTGCAGTCACTATAGTGGTGTTAAAGATTTGACAGTATGTTGACCACAATTTAAAAGGGGAACAAAAAGCTTAAAGGCTTTACAACAATCATCTTATACCTTCCTTTTTAGTGCGGATTTTCCTTCCTTTTATTGTTAGTGTCTAAATTTCCTTTCAGCGTAGGGGTGATATTTTCAGTTCAGTGGCCTTTTCATCTTTCGTTTCTCCATACCCGAAGACCATATTCAAAGATTATGGTATCTCTTTTAAGCATCAATCAGGGAAGTGTCTGAATTTTACTTTATCTGGACAACACCTTGCTAATTGAAAGGTCAAGACAAAGATTAGCCTCAGTAGGAGATGTCATCCACATTTGAGACTTTTGTATAACTGATAAAAAGGGAAAAGAGTTGACTAATGCCAACACAACTAGTTCAATATAGGTGATTTGCTTCACTAAGAAATGTCTTGTAGAATATTCTGGAACTTTGAACAGCAGTGAAATCTCTGTTTGCCTTTACAGAATATCTGAAAGGAAGCAAATTGAAGTTGAAGATTGACTATTTGACGGTGCTAGCTTATATAGCATATTAGGGCATAACAAGAAGTGAACTTCTACAGGAGGTTCATACTATTATAGAGTGTACTGTATAGAGAAAGGGGAAGGGAAAATAGAATACACTGCACTAATCAATAATAGTGATAGTGAAATAACTGGAAAGTGGTGCAAGGTGGGTAATCAATATCAAACAAAAACAGAAAAAACAAAAATTACCCATTTGTTTGCACTACAGTAAACTCAAACACAGTAACAGCAGTTAAAAACCTACTTTATTAGTTATTAATCTATTTAATTTCAGTGTAGTGCAGGCAAATGGGTAATTTTGTTTTTTTTCTTTTTTGTTTGTCTAATATAGAGTTTATCATGAGAAATGCCTCGCTAGGGTTAACCTGGCCCATAACCCAATTCAAGATAGTAGTATTTTGTGAGTGACTTGCACAAACCCTTTGTGAAACATCTAGATACAATATAAGTATAACCAACCAAGTTCATTGTGAAACCGAAATGCTACTTTATGTTTAGCCTAGATTATGCAGTTGATCTATTGCTTTATCCTGAGCAGTGACTTTTAGACACCATGGAAAAGATTCACCTTGGGATCAGAAAGACACTGTCCACTCTATACCCCTGCCAGGTCCCCAAATCACCACCAGACATCCTTATCCATGGTAGGGCTCAGCCTGGAAGTGGAGAAAGCATGACACATCGGTCTTTGTGTAACTTTGGTACTAGTAGTGTCCGTTTTAGCCATCACGATAGAGCGTTGGACTGTCTCTTTTCCAGGTGTGCTCAATGAAAAGTAATAAGGGGGTAATTCATGATAGTGCGAAGTGAGGTGCGTAGTTTTCTCCTTACTTCAAACTGACTGATATGCGCTCGCTGATGTCCTGCACGCGGACATCAGCGAGAGCTTTAAAGGGATTCCAGTCTCGGCGAGACCAACAGAGTTGCCTCGCCATCAGTGAGCGCATATCAATCAGTGTGAAGTGAGGAGAAGACAGCACCTCACTAAGCACTATCGTGAATTACCCCCTAAGTCTCTGTCTTCCTTTCCTTTACCAGCATGGAGCCTAATTTTTTAAGGAAGAAGGTAACGGGATGAGTTTTTCTGGTGGTCCCATTAAAAAAAACTGAAAAGCCAGATAACATAGAACAAGTAAGGTGGAATTGTCATAATAGAAAAACAAAAAAATACAATACTTACGATGAAATTTAAGTCAAAAACGAATTTTTCGACCTCTTCGCCCATTTTCGGACATTTTCACCCAAAAATCGGGCAAAAAAACAGTTGAAAAAGTTAAACATGACATTTTCAGGTGAAAAAAAAAAATCTTTTTCGATTTTAGTAAATTTCTCCCTATTATAGTGTTTTGTGATATGGAAATATCTTATATCTTATAAATACTTTATACAGCAGTTGGGCTAGGTTATGATAATAATAATACAGATACATGTACACTTTATGTAGGTCTGTTTAAAGTCCAGATCCAAACAGCTTTGCTGTAAGCCTGAAGCTTGGCAGTTGACACTAAGTAAGTAGACAATGTTGTACATATCTTATCTTAGATAGATAGACATAGATTAGCTTCTATTTTGGTCATTCATCTTCTTTAATCTAAGTTGATTGTTTCAGTGTAAATAGTCAATGAATATAAATTTCTAGGGTTTATCATTGTAGTTGACATGATCCTAATATCCTAATATATTTAATTATTAGCAAGTATGTTCTATGATAGTCAAGAAATCTGGACGGATTTAGGGAAATTCATTTACAGAGGTCTAGTATCCCAAAGTAAGCAGTTAGTTCAATGGGAGCTGTATAATCATGAAATCTGGCCTCTGATTAGTTGCTCCGAATTGTCACGTAAAGGTATGAATTCGCCAGCTAAAGACAGGTGCAATAGACTGCTACTATCGCAGTCACGTCTTTATAATGAGAATATTGACGCAGTCGCGACTTTACTATGGGAATATTGTCTCAGCCGCAACTGAAAAAATTGTCACAGTTGCGACTTACAATGTGAGAATTGTTGCAGTCGCGGATTTGCTATGGGAATCCGCTGTTTGAGAATTCGACAGTCGAATTAGGACTGTAGAGAATAACCCCCAGGTGTGTACGGCAGACTACCTCTAAAAAAAGCTTCATTTCTAGAAAGCATTGGACATTTATATGTTAAATACTATCCACTGTTTGCTAATGCAGGCATATATTGAGATGTAAACCTTTGTTTTTCACTAGCAGGTCTGAATCTGAACTGAAGGAGCAACCATAGTGGCAAGTCTTCAACATTACAGTACCACAATATTAACCATTTGAATTCCTGATTTGCATTGGTTTCTTTTTGGTTTCCCTTTCTAACAACTCGCTCACATCTTTTTTTGTTTCTATTAAGTAAACAAACCCCCACCTGGGAATGTTGGGAAGGTTAACCCCAGGCCATGAATTCATTGTAGGAGAAGATGAAGAACATTTACTTGAACTGGGTCTCTAAGAATAACTTTAATACTGCCTGACTATGTGACCCCTTTTAACTATTTCCCCTTTAACGGGGATGGAAAAATAACTTTTACATGTAAAAAAAAAAAAAAAGATTTAAATAGGTTTCACTGGGATAATAAAAAAAGATAACACTGTTTCCCCAGCATTAAGTGGTCAGAAAACTATCTAACTTTTAGAAATATCAACTTAAAAGTGTTACCAATGCGATTAACTGGGATTGTGGTGCTCGTATTTATGATATTCCTTTCTGCACAGTCTCCAAAGTACCTTCATATGTTCCCCTAACATCAAAATGCCAAGGACAGTAGGAAGCTAGTGTGTTGTAAATACCAAAGGTTTAACGTTGTCTCAACCTATCAAACCCTCTGACCAAATGTGGAATCTGTTCTATCACAAAACTCATGTAATCCAGAAGGATTAGTGATAATACTGTTTTCTAAAGTGTGCTGGTATTCTGTGAATCTACAGCCTATATAACGCTTTTTGCATGGGAACAGAAGGCATAAACATCATATGAACCGTAACAGATATATCCTCACTTTTTGAGCCACATGTTTACATTTTCTAGATTTATTTTAAGTCACATATTAAACAACCTTTACATCTAGTATTGTGACATTATCATATGCATCTTACATCAATTGCCAAGGGCGAAATTTAATAAACTCAAAAAAGATGGATTTCGCTTTTCTGAGTTTATTACTGCAAGGTCTTGGAAGTTTCTGTCGGTAAATATTGCAAGATTTTTTCGATCAATATTTACCGACAGAAACTTTCAATTGAGTTTTTCAATCTCGATTTTTCAATGTAAAGGTAGCCATACTACTAATGTAAAGCCATACTGCTAATATAAAGCCATACTGTTAATGTAAAGCCATACTACTAATGTAAAGCCATACTACTAATGTAAAGCAACACTACTAATGTAAAGTATACTGCTAATGTAAAGCCATACTACTAATGTAAAGCAATACTACTAATGTAAAGCATACTACTAA
>WMED01025545.1:0-10993 GCA_019650415.1 Pipa parva
GCAGCTATGAATCGTGATACGAATCGAATCGTTGTTAAAATGAATCGTTACACCCCTACTGGGAACAGATGTGAAGTAGTGCATCAATATGTAGTCAGTGTAATGTCCCAAATTGTGAGGCAGTTTATACAGCAAACTGAACAATTTGCACTTTGATAAAAACTACCCTAAATATCACAATTTTAAGACAAAGAATGAAAAGAATGCATATTGTATGACATTTATTTAATATTTGACTTGCACTGTAAAAGATCTCTTAAGATACATTATGAAAACTAAAATTTTAACAAGGGTGTACTGTACATACAGTATATTTATATAAATAAATCACTGAACCAAAAGCTTGTACAGCTCTGCTTCTACAATACAGCAAAACAATCAATAAAAATAATAGAATGTTTGTACAATTCCCTTATTTATCCCTAAGGGCAGCTTTCCTTTTTTTTTTTTGAGTTTTGTGGGACATCTCTTTTGGGAAATCACTCATATTCCCATAATCCAACAATAACTGCATAACCAGCATAACTGGGGCAATATGCATCACCTCATACACTATACCACTAGTGTAGTGTAGTGTGTATGTGTGTTTGTATGTGTGTGTGCTATACTACACTAGTAAATGCTGCATTAAAAAAATTCATACTTATCATCTAGTACAGCTAGTGTCCTGATATATTAGGCATTATCTTATTTCTATCTGCTTTCTTAGTAATTAGCTGATTGAATGGCTTAATAATATTAATGAAATAAACTCACATTTTTCTAATATATTCCTTGCTGTGCCTATTATCCTTTGGCTTGATGGGTGTTCTTGAGAGAAAAAGACTGCTTGTGTTTCATACCGGGTGTCATATCAAACTGTAATCATTCTCAGCATGTGTATAAGTGCCTCTGAAAAGGGTCTTGAGGTGATTTAATGTTGCAGAGAAGTACTAATTCACTAAACCCTTTACTTATTTTCTGTTTCAAATCTTTCTGTCTTCTTTCTGTTAAAATATAAGGTTACCTTGGTAGCACATCTTTATCTGTAGATCTAATTTGCCATCGAGTCACTCAATCAATTGACCTTTTGATGGTTGTTTAACAAGCTGTGGGGTAAATCCTTTGTAATAGAAAATATATCTATGAGATTACCGGATTCTTTATTTTTTTTAAACTCAATGTCAGAGGTAATACATGCTAAGTATTGCAAAGTACAACATGAGAGATTCTATTCCTTGAATTACTAAGCTCAGAAAAAAAATTAATACATTTTCTAAGGATTTGCTTGAACCTCTGTGTTTTCATCTTGGTTCTAATTACATTGTAATGTTTTGGTTTAATTTAGATTCTCGTTTATCGTCAAAAATTTTCTTTGGGGGCTTTGATTAGAAAAAAAAAAGAATAAACACATTTTTCACATGTTTGGTGTCATTGCCCAATGTTTGAAATCATTTTGAGTGAAAAAAGATTTGCACCTATTTTGCTTTTATAGTGCCTAAACCATTTGTCAGTTATTTCTGGCTCTCAAAGGGCCTGCATTTGCTCTGAGCAGTAATGGAACTACTGATCAACAAGCCCCATACATGATCATCATCACAGCCCCCCCCCCCCCCCCCTTCCTCCCTTTCCTTCCTCCCTTTCCTTCCTACCTTCCTTCCTACCTTCCTACCTTCCTGTTGTGTGTCTATCACTTGGTTTCTCTACTGATTTTTAGAATTCTGGCATTGGAAAGGGTTAAGTTCTGTGTTCTTTCTGACCAATCAGACAGCCACACAGGGTTTTTAACTGGTCCACTCCCCCAAACCCCTGCCAAAGTACTTTGGCTAGGTTCTAACAAAGTGTTTCTAGTTTGTTTGCTAATATTTAGTTAGTGTTTCAGCCTTCATATTCTGTTTAGGATACTTACTAGTCTGGGTGTCGGCTTGTTTGTTTGGTTAAGCCTTCTGGCGTTTTGTCTAGCACCTTTCCCCTGCTTAGCGAGTCAGTGTTGAGCTTGTTTGGTAGGCGCTTCCCCACCAGCAGTGGTTTCGGCTGTTTTTGCCTCCTCTCAGCGTCCTCCCTCTCAGTTCAAGGTTTCTCCGCGGGTGAACAACAAACTTATTATGTCTCTCTCTCCCCTCAGTTTGCCTGTTAGTTGTTATCTCTCTCTCTCCTCTCTCTCTAAACTGCAGAGAGCCGGTCACTGTTTTGTTATTCCCTTCCTTTACTGTGCTTGGTGTTTAAAGGGGAGTTTTATCAGCAACTAGGCTTCAGCCAAGGCAGCCTTCCTCAAAGGGGAAGTTGCTAGGTTATGTTAAAGGGGAATTATCAGTTCACTTTTGATTGAAAGGTGGGATTATCACTTACCTGGATTTCCTGTCTTGTTTATCCTGTATTAGCAGTGTTCTATTGGTAAGGTTAATTGGGTGGGAATTAGGCGAAGAATTAAGACCTGCACACCTTGCTTAGGGGATAGTGAAGTATCCCTGACTTCTCCTGTCCCAATGTAACCTCTGCTAATAAGAACTCGGTTCCCATTTATTTTTCTTTAGCCCTTGCCCTTTTAAAAGTTATTTTCCGGTAAAGACATTAATCTCCTTTGCCAGTACACAGCCACTGGGGTCCAGACCTCTACTCTCTCAAAGTTAGTCTGACAATTGATGGATCAAATCCTGAAATATTTGTGAATTCAAACTCCATTCTGGAGTTTTCCTGCTGAGTCTGTCTGCCATGAAGTTGTCAAATATGTTGCAAATTCACTACTCCTTAATTCAGTAGTAGCAGGTTACCTTAGCAAAGTAGCAAACAGTGTTGGAAGCAATTTCCTAAATAGCGCAGCATAACAAATCTTAAGGATGAAATTTAATAAAAATATTGATATCAAAATATCGATATCACGATATTGAATGATTTTTACAGATCTCACAATATTACAATTTTGCTGATATTGCCAATATCGATATTTCAATATCTGCAATATCGAATTTTCCAGGGTTATTATAGATTTTCCATAGAAATAAGCAGATTAAAAATTTTGATCGAAATTTGATATTGCGATGTCAATATTGACAATATTGCGATATCGATAAACTTACAATATTCAGATGTTGATATCAGCAAAATTGTTAGATATCGATGTTTTTAATTTTATTAAGTTTTGCCCTAAGAGTAGGATGTGGAGTAATAGAAAGTGTTGTGTAATACACCTGTGAATTGCAGTGAAATCATCCACACATTGTTCCACTAATTGTATTAAATGACTAATACATTAATTTCTATGTCACCATATCGTTAGTTTATGTTGTCTCTTGGTAACAGTCTTTATTGTCACTTTTGTATGAACAGTCAGGTTACACCACATTGGAGCCTTGACATCAACCCCCTACTTTGCCAAATTTGCTACTTTTACAAACTCCAATGCTTGATGAATAGATTGATGATGGGGGTAAACCCACTCTGAAATGTAGTGGGGTTTTCTTTATATTTCACAATAACTGAGAACATTCCTTGAAATGTGCAGTTTGATTCTGCTGTGTAAGCCTATTGGGTTGCTGGGACCCTTTCTTGCTTGCACCTGTGAATTTTTGTTTGAATGTGCCTGGCTGATTATTTCTTGACCATGTTAAAGCGTCTCAGAAGAGCATAGAATACATTATATCCCATCAAGGTTTTAAAAATGGGGGAAAAAAAGAACGAGCTGTATATGTTTTGGAGATACCCAAAACTATTTAGGCATGGGAATAAAATAAATATAATATTTAAAAACACAACAAAAGACAGAGATTTGATTAAATCAGATACTGGGTGTTTTGGGCAATCCAGAAAAAAAAACTTATGGGGCTCTAAACCAATAAAATCAGCAAAGCAATTTTTATTATTTTTTTCCATTTTTCATAGCAAGTGACAGAGTAGTAATACAGTTATATTTTATGATTGACAGCACTATGTGGGAGGGTAGGAGGAGTGAGCAGGGGGTTGGGGAGGCATAAATAGAACTCTGCTAAACATTTCTTGTTAATTATCTTGGTAATGTAAAGTCAAAAACTATTATTTGATATTTCACGGTGTATGTCAAAATAAAAATGTTTGAATGAATTGTCTATTATATTTTTAGTATGAAATTGTAACGTTATCTTTGAAGATTTATTCTAACAAATGAAGTTTTTATGGATAAGGTGTAAATGAGAAATAAGCTAAAATCATATCTTCAGTAGACATAAAATAAATACATTTGAATGCTTTAGGATGCAAACTTCTAGACCTGCACAGAATCCATAATGCTCCATCAAATATAAAGCTTGATGGGAGGTTCTCTTGCTTACAGAGCCTGAGGCTGTGAAAAGGTGATATTTCAGAAAGTGCCTTGTTACATATTATCCCACACAAGCACATTGTTTCTAGGGCATATTGTTAATGCTTTCACTAGCTAACAACAGCAGTATACATAATTAAGAGGCTGACCATCTTGCAACATAGCTACAACCAAAAATGGAAATTAGACACCACTGGTTTGCATTTGACTGTGCAGTAACATATGCTGTTGAATGAAATAGCACAATGCAACAATCAAAGATGATAGTCTTTGAATAATATACATAAGAAATATATAACCAAGTGTTACAATGTGTCTTGAATAAGTTACTGTTAATCAAACTGTCCCACAATGGTGCAACAACTTTGAACTGTGATGTAGAAATGTATTTGTTGTCTGACTGCTTCCCTGGGGCAAAAAAAAAAGCTTTCAGGGGGCCAGAACTTCCACTGAATTAAATCCGTAGTCATTGCTACAATCAGCTCACTGATCTCTTCTTTACACCTCTGTGCTCTGTATGAATGTTTGACAAACCTTAAGTTTCTCAAAGATTATTCAGTGATGCAAATAAATGTAAATGCATCTCTTTGGGACATTTAACACTCTACACAACTGGTTTGCTGGGAATGAACAATACTTTCTGGAGGGAATGCCTGAGGTCACACAAGGGGGTAACTGAATTGGAACACAGGCTGAGCCATGTACTGAGGGCCGCTTTGGCAAGGTAAATAGTGTGGTCCTCATCACTTGACATTGTAAATGTCAGATTGATTTATATCTGTATAGCTAATGGATAAAATTTATTTCCGAAAATCATTTCAGGGCTAAAATAAAATTGGAAAGTTTAAACCTTTTTTTCATTGTCCATTGAGGAGAATTCCTCAACTACTTGGCTGCAACCAGGTCGTACAGTACATGGTCACCAGGGGCATAACCAGGGGTTGCAGCAGTTGAGGTGGTAACCAGGCCCAAGGCCAGCCTCTGCCATGACTGCTGTCCTCATCACCAGCTGCGTAGCATGTGCACTTGAAATCTCTTATTATTGCTACAGTATGATAGAATAAATCCTTTCCTGCTGTTCCTACATTTTCTGGAATATTCATCTGCTGTGTATTTTTTGGGTTTGCTCAACTTAATTCACTCCTCCTGGGATAATATCAGCAAGATTGCACAGAAAATCACTTGCAAACCAAAACCAGACTGCAAGTTTCCCTACTGCTGTGTTCAATATCCACTTTTACAGAAATTAAAATATATCTATTTCACCTAGACTGAATAAATTGATAAATCCCTTAATAAATACTTCTCATCCCTAATATTTGGACCCCAGATGCATTATTTGCACATAGAGCACCTTGCTGCTAGCTGAGACACTTTTCATAGAAATTAAATCAGGTCCTAGACTTTTTTAAGTGAACAT
Source organism: Pipa parva (assembly GCA_019650415.1). Taxonomy (NCBI): domain Eukaryota; kingdom Metazoa; phylum Chordata; class Amphibia; order Anura; family Pipidae; genus Pipa; species Pipa parva. Next base: position 5,694 of record WMED01025545.1, read on the forward strand.
ATCTCTAGTGCACCACCTTTCTTTTGAATTTTTATTAGGTAATCTGTGTTGCCTGATCCAAGTAAGAAGTTTCTGTTAATTATGCCAGGTAAGGGATGCGTAAGCCTGGTCTTCCCAGAGGATCATGTGGGTCTCATATCCTTTATGTGATTTCCCTGGTGATGTCATGATCCTGCTGAGGAGTTTAAGGATTTGCACCAACAAGAAGTATCTTAGATGGGCAGAACATGGATCATTTGAAGGATGCCATATAGATTTCTGGTGAAAGAATGTCTGTCTCTCTAGAAATAATCATTGTGAGAAGCTTCTAAACTAAATGAGTGTTTACAAGCTTTTGAAATAGGGTTTACTAAGTGAGAATAGCAGCAGTGGTGCCCACTTATGTATCTCTTACCCATAAGTAAGGAGCAGACCTTACACCAGGATGAGATGCCAATGCTGAGTGTAAGGCTTTTCTTAAAAACCCTGTAGACACAGAGAATCTCTGCCACTCAGTCTGTAGGGGCACCAACCTAGATCCCACCATCAGTCACATGTGAATATGTACTGGCTAATACCATCTTTAATGTAGAAATTGTGGTACTGAACACTGGAGTAATGGAGGCGGAGGTGGCTGGGATTTATTGGGGATGATTTTTTTTTAGGTGTCCACAGGGCAACAATATATCACCAAAATGCCCTGTCTGCAACATTTGGCTTGTTTTTGTCTAGCAAATGAAATATGCTTGCAAGCAATAGGAAACATCCATGGCTGTTGATATTTGAGATTTTCATAAACTTGCTATTGCGGTGTTGGTTGACCTCCTCACTTAAAATATATAAACAAAAATCAAAGTCAATTTCTAAATTTTGAACTTCACAGCAATCTTTTCTTTAAAAAAAATTCTAAAGAAAACAGAATCGTCATCAATGCACACTGAGTGTAATGATCAACTTCTAAACACAGCAACAAAAGAAACAGGTTGGTAATTTTGTATTTTGAAAATCCAAGTATTATTCATGCTGTGTACAGGGGATATTTTGGGCTTATTTTTTTTATATTTGACGTCAAGCCTATTAAGAGCACAACAGCATTATACACTTCTTAAAATAATAGACAAGGTCTTTGACATTATCCCTTTGTAAATTAAATGTAATAATACAGTTGTTTGTTCATCATATTAAAGGGATGTTTTTTTTACATATTATATATTCTGAAAATAGTGAGGATTGCTTAATGTTATACATGTTAGAGATGAGTGTTTTTTTTTTAACAAACCTCACTTAATTATTTTTCAAGAGTTATTTCAAAAATAAAAATCAAATAGATACCAGGAGTCTTTACCAGGGTTGGTACTTAATTTCAATGGTTCAAATTTAAACAAAGTTCAAAAACATATCCTCATCCACAACATGTGGATCTCACACCATTTTAGCTTTCTGTGTGACAGGGCAGAGACAAGAATTGGATGGTTGGGCAATAAATGCAGGTCTGCACTGCACAAATCAAGAAACCAAGGGGGTAATTCATTAAAGTCTGAGCAGTCTTGTAAATGCCCGTATTCACATCCATTCACGACTTCTCCAACTTATTAAACAATCTCTGTGACGTGACAAATTCACAAACATTTCTGATGCTTACTCCAGTTGCGGACTTACGGAGCTCTTCGCATTAATTTGCATGCGCGTGCACAGGTAATTCGGCTGTTCAGCATGCAACGGAGTCTGTCGAAGGTGCGGATTGTCCAGTGCATACTGCTCCAAATTCACCTATTTGCCTTCGCCACAAAAGATGGGTGAATTGTGGGGTTTGATGGCAGGGCTCCAGTGTTGCGTAAGGCTACTATTCGTTCAAAAGTGACAATGGCAACTGCAACTAATTGAGTCTACTATTAAACATGAATTAGGCACAAGGTGACATATAAAAATAAGTATTTTTCACTTATATACAGTTAGTGGGATATGATGAGACTGATGTCACTGCCGTTCACTGGAGGAACACATGCAATGACGTCTGACACTGTCCACTGCTTCATGAATAAGATGTAGTGAATTCGTGACTTCCTAATCATATTGATGTGAAAAAACATGGAGTCACTATGCAAGGTGACTTCGGCCTTTAATTAATTAATCACCAAGTGTCCTGTTCAGGACAACCCAGGGACAGCTTCTTTATTGGCAGGGAGCTGTAAAATTGAAATAGGGACAGGTTTAAAACAGTGCAGGAAGATTAAATAGGGATAAGAACCAGAAATTAAATATATTTCATCTTGCAACAATAAGGAGCAGCTTCTGGGTAGGCAGGAGAAAAGTATTGGAAGCTGAGCCCTGATCCCTTTTTTTCTTCTCTGTTGAAAGAATTTTTTTATTTTTATAATATTCTGGTATTAAGTCAGACTGTTCAGAGAGGTATTGGGGGACCACCAATCTTCCTGCATATATGCACAGTGAGTGGGTTCTGCCAATTTTGACTGAGTGAAGACTTTTTGAACTTTTTAGTTCTGCGCATGCTCTTTATGGCCAGTTTGGGGGTGGGGTGGGGGGTTACTATGTGACTTCAAAGGTCACATACAGGAGGTGGAAGAGAGCTGCACCAGTGAGTTGATCATCTCACGATCCTGGGCATAGGATTGTGAGATGAAAGCTGATCAAGCTGCAGTACAGTTAGTGTAGTGCGGTCCCTACTCATGGTGCTATACACACAGTACCTTTGCCCCCACTGTCTCTGTTGCACTTGAAGCTGCCTTTCTATTTATTCAAACCACTACATTTAAAGTTTTTTCAAAATATCTACTAACTATCACTAATTAGTCCTCTTTCACTAGGACTGGTGGCTGGACTAATGTAACCCCAACAAGGCAAAAGGACAAGATGTAAATATGATCCCTGCAGTAACTTGTATGCACTGGGTACCTTGTAAGCACAGTGAGATATTATATAGGATACTGCCACCAGGGCTGTCTGTATACTGTTTGTTCAGAAACAATGTACATTCAGTATAGACTGTACTATGCTATGTTTGTGTGTGTCAGTAATAATTCTTGCGCTTTGTTTACATCCATAAACACTGCAAATATTTCACCATTTTAGTGCTCAGTTCCTTAAAATCATTTAAAAGTTAAGTGATCATTCTATTTGATCATCCTTTTACCATATACATTTCAGAGTCAGTATATCTGCTAACCTATACAGGAAGTAGCATCTATATCTGTAACCTCTGTCTCAAGCAGTTGTTATCTGACCTTGGTTGTTCAATACTGCAAATAAGGGCTTTTAATATGATTGGAAAGAGCATTTAAAACTAGATTCTGAATAAAAGCATCAAAAGTAACTCCTACTCACCAGTGACAGGTTTTATGGGCTTGTGCTCAGGGAATTGGAAGTCACAAACCTCTGCTCTATCTTAAACTGGATAGGTCAATAACTGATTTAACCTGAAGTGAGCAGATAGTAAAGTTAAAGTCTATTTTTGCTGTTACAGTCTTTGCATTAGTGATTATTGACCTGAGTTATGCTACCCTGTGTTAGCAATAGCAGCAATGTGTCAGCCAAGCTGAACAATATGTCAACTCTTACTCATATGTATACATTCAAATGTCCAAAGAGGAAATATTCAGTGAATGAGTAATGCTATTATAAAACAGATATTCCCAGCCTTACAAAAGCTGAAATGTCCTGCTCTAGCATATTTAGGTCTATGGATCTCCTGCTTTTCACAATTTGGCACGGGATTTAAGTTTATTCTTTACATGCTGACAATACTATAGAAAGTCCTGGACACTAGATGTCCCTTCATTCAATGAAAGGTGGCTTATTAATGCCAGCAATATTTTCACTCCATACCTATGGGAGGTTTATTCTCTACCTTCAGCAATAAGGTGGTTTTTCTACCCTGCCTGGCATGCTGGTACAGTTCTACCACTCTCATGGGAGAATCATTGATAATTCAATTGACATATACAGTAGATGGAGTTCTGTCCAGCAAAAATTATTATGCTGTTTAAAGCATTGTGTTTGATTACTATGCTATACAGGGTGTTTAGAGCTCCATCTCCTGGCAGCACTTAGCATAGTAAAAATAAGACACAATGTATTATGGGTAGAGCAAAACCTACTGGGAGCTAGATCAGTCTGAAGCAGGAAGTTCCCTACACACATTCATGTTCATGCTCCTGCATAGTGAATTCACCTACCCTGGACAAAGCATATCTGGTGAGGGAACAATCTCTGTTAATGCTATGTTATGCAAACTGTTTTATGATTTAGATGCATTGTTATCTAACACAAAATAGTGGTAGTTAGGAAGCCATGTGTTCCTATGTATAGGCAGCCATTTTGCCATGCGTTTTTATATCTGCAGAGTGTTATAATTATGTGATTCATGCTTATTATTTACACCTTGTTTGTTTGTATTCTTTCAGTTTTACCACATACAATATCAACTTCCACTTAAACATCTCTCATAACTACACAATCATATACTTCGTATCTGTGTTGTTATCCAATAAACGAGTTAGACTACAGAAAACAGTCTGCTTATTTTGGAAGAGAAAAGGTTTATGCTGTATGTCAGACTGCATGCAGTGAGAACGTGTAAGAAGATAGAACAGATAGTGTTCACTCTACTGATCAATGGGTGCTGTGGGGTACTACTAAGGTACCTTCTATGTTGCGTAATTTCTAACACAGTGCTGACTTTTCTTAAAATTTCCAGTATGGGCCTAGTTAGCTAAACCTCTAGTGCTCCTTGGTGAGGTGTAGGCTTACCAGCTATTCTCAACCTGGTTAATCCTGCTAAATTTTATCGTCCAGAAAAAAATATCCATAAGTAGAGAACACTCCGTTGTCATGCTAAAGTGTGGATAATATATTATCTCCTTGTTCTCGAAAAGAAAAAAAAACAAATACTGCACTCTCATGTTCTTAAAATTGTTAATATCAATAGATATTTTCCCATTAAACAGTACTGGAAATACACTAGTGAGAGCCACTGTGCTAAATTTGCCCTGGGTCACACCACCCCAATAATAGAACAGGAAATTACATGTTTCCAGTAGTTAGCGTGCAGCTGTGGGTCCTTCCGTTCCATTGCATCAGTAATCCCTGCTTTTCCTGTCTATACACTACTTATGCAAAGTGAGAAACCTTTCAAGTAGTGCAGAATAGCATAAATGCTACAGTGAGTATTACATCAGACTTTTTGATAAACAAAATTGTGTATCTCTGTAAAAGGAAGTCAAAGAAAATCCTTATTTGAAATAGATTTTTGCAGATGATACTAAACTTTGTCAAGTAGTTAATACAAAGGAGGAGAGTACTTT
>WMED01025546.1:0-10993 GCA_019650415.1 Pipa parva
CGTTCGAGAACTGAGGTATCACTGTATATATATTAAGATAGAGTGGTCATATTAGTTCAAAGATGCACAAAAATGAGTATTGCAATACTTGGCGATTCGTTTTTTATTGGACTAACAGTCAGTTTAGATAGACAAGATTTCAACAGGTCTGTCCTCCCTTTATCAAGTCTCAAGTAATAGGTATTTATATACAGATAGACAGATTTTTATATATATATATATATATATATATATATATATATACAGTATATACACACACAAATTAGTATTACAATACTTGGTGTAAAAAAAAAAAGGTATCACCAAGTATTGCAATACTCATTTTTGGTGTATATATATGTATATATATATATATATAATCTGTCTATCTGTATATAAATAGACTCACCACAAACCAGGTTTTTCCCACTGCGCTTGGGAACCTTGATCTCTTTGCTGCCAGCAGCTCTCTAGGGAACAGACAAAAATAATGAAGTCCCAGGGGTGGTCAGAGGTCTGACCTTTTAGCAGAGTGGGAAATCTCAGACCATGTCAGGGAAATAGAGACGGCTGGGAAAGGGTAAGCCAGAGGGTTATATACAGAGATAGAGAGCGTGGATAACCTTATATACAGTGTATATACAGATACAGTGCATGAATAACCTTATATACAGTGTATATAAAGATACAGAGCATGGATAACTTTATATACAATGTATGTACAGATAGAGAGCACAGGGAACCATACATACAGTGTCTTATTTTCCTCCCAATTAGATTGTAAGCTCTATGGGGCAGGGACCTCCAACCTCTTGTGTCAACCACAACCTGCCACTTAAAGTGATGTATCCTTGTGATATTATACTTGTGTAATGCGTTTTTCCCATGTCTGTATTTTATTTGTATTGTATAGCACTGTGTAAATTTGTGGTGCTTTATAAATAAGATTATACATACATATAAAGTGTATATACAAATACAGAGAGCAGGTAACCTTATATAAAGAGTATATACAGAGCACAGATAATCTTATATACAGTGTATATACAGATACAGAGCACAGATAATCTTATATACAGTGTATATACAATACAGAGAGCAGGTAACCTTATATACAGTGTATATACAGATACAGAGCGTGGATAATCTCATATATAGTGTATATACAGATACAGAGCACAGATAATCTTATATACAGTGTATATACAGATACAGAACACAGATAATCTTATATACAGTGTATATACAGATACAGAGCGTGGATAATCTCATATATAGTGTATATACAGATACAGAGCACAGATAATCATATACAGTGTATATACAGACACAGGGAGTTATTTTCTAAAGTCTGAAACCGACTGTCGAATTCTCAAACAGCGGATTCCTATAGCAAATCCGTGACTGCAACAATTCTCCCATAGTAAAGTTCGACTGCAACAATTTTAAAGTTGCGGCTGTGACAACATTTTCATAGTAAAGTTGTGACTGCAACAATATTCTCATTATAAAGACTCGACTGCGACAGTCGCAGTCTATTGCGACAGTAGCAGTCTATTGCAACTGTCTTTAGCTGCCGAATTCACACCTTTACACAACAATTCGGACTTTAGAGAATAACTTCCACAGAGTGTAGGGAACCATATATACACTGTGCTGGCAAATAGAAAAGAATGAGATTATAGATGGTACAGAAGCGCAGATTCTGCCGCCAAATCTGGCACAGACACAATAGCCAAGTTGTGCAGATATTTGCAGGATGGATTAAGTGGCTCTGGTAATGGTGATCATCACCACTGAATGATAATGATTAGACTGATATAAAGAAATCTATTTATTACTTAGGAAAATATCCCCTGACTAAATGCCTTGCAGACAAATTGTCCTGTGTATGGTCTGGTCTGGCGTAAGTGTGAACACCAGCAGAATGCAACAACTGCCTTCAATATGTGCAAACGTCGGCTACATTTGACTACTGTGTGCGCTGTTTTAATGCCGGGATCTGGAAGAAAAGAGAAGGTATTTATGTACTGCTGTGCAATCACTGCTGGTAGTACATAGTTAAAGGAATCTGTAACATTGCTTAAGGCTGACCCCTTTAATAGTAAAGTGAATATTATATTATTATATTTATACTTTATTCAGGGGCTACCAGTTAAATGAAGTACAATACGTAGACTAGATGCCGCGGGTGGACAAACAGATCAAACGGAGTGGATCCATCCTCCACTGAGGTAACGGCTGCCATAATAAACTCACTGCTTTACACACCATCAGTGTATTCACTATGCTAATAATAACAGACCCCTCACTGATAACTGCACAGAGCAGACACAGTTGTTACAGGGACCGTCCTCCCAGAATTCCTGCTGATTTGTTGCCTCCCTTCTCCTGGGCTTATTATTTCAGCAGTGCTAATAGGGCCATTAAACAGTAATTTAATTCCCCATGACCCCCAGGCCTATTACAGGGACTGCCGACATTCCTATACAGCTGGAGTAGCACCATGTTAGCCATAGATATAAGCAAAGACAAGTGGAGTACAGGAGTTACCTTTTATTGGCTAACTGAATATATGGTAAATGCAAGATTTCCAGACTACTTAGGCCCCTTATTAAGGCATGGTATGGTAGTCAATAAAAGGTATCACTCCACTTGTCTCTGCTTATACAGCTGGAATCACATCATCTGAGAATCTGCTGGTGATGTCATCTCTCTGTGCCATTCTTTGGGTGATATTTATAAAATATGAACATTTAAGTTATGACTGAACCATCAGATAATTAGCAAATCTGCATACAAATGTACTAAATTCATCTGTTTCCAGAGCAGATCATTTAGGCAATCTTACAAATGATCAGATTTTGTTTGATACAGGGGCATGCAATCTGTTGGTGACCACATACAGCAGGCTGGATAGACTATACTGACTGTTAAAGGCTCGTGGACAGCAAGTAAGTCTTTATCAGTATAGACAGCAGTTTAGTCCACTATTCATGGTGCGGAAACCTCATCCCTGGACAAAACAGAACCGCGCAGGCCCGGCTGCCATATCTGCTTAGTATATAGGCTGCAGTTTACAGCTATTTTTCCAAAATCGAAAGTGGATTAAAGCTCATTAGGCACTGGAGGAGAATAGAGCTTCATTAAGGCCCAAGGCCAAGTTATCATATGTAGCAAACACAGAGCAAGTATTTGTAAAATCGATTCTGGCTTCACTCAGTTCCTGCATGCTGGAAGAAAGGTAGCCCTCTCAATGGCTCTCAGTAACCCTTAGTGGCTCTAGTGGCTCTTATTAGCTCTCATTGGCTCTCGGTGGCTTTCAGTGGCTCTCAGTAGCCCTCATTGGCTCTCGGTGGCTTTCAGTGGCTCTCAGTAGCTCTTGGTGGCTGTCAGTAGAGGTGTGAGGTTTTAGGTATCCGTCGACATCTGATAATTTCCATGGGATTTGGCTTCAGAAAGCTCAGAAAGCTTCAGTTCCCCCAACACAATAGAGAAAAAAATAAACACTTCAGCAGCCAAAACTCTCTTCCGCTTCTTCATTCCTGAAATGCCTGTTTATCCTGGCTCCTGCAATGTCTTATTTATCTCCACTGATTTACACTCACACTCACTTCCCTGCAACACTGACATTCACACTTCTGTCCTATCATACCTCTCACCCTAGCTACTCAGTACTATTATATATAGAGCAGCGAGTGCATTACACACATGTACAGTAGATACTCAGTACTATTATATACAGAGCAGTGAGTTCATTATACAAATACAGATATTCAGCACTATTATAGACAGGCCTGTGTGTTTAGCACTGTTACATAGACCAGTTAATTAATGGAAACACTAATTTCTATTTACTGTACCAAGACTGAAGCATCATGTAAACAAGTGCTCTGCTGAAAGCACTATGCATTTAACTTGAGCTCTGGTGCCCCCTTCGGTGAAAGGGAAGTAGAAAAAGCAGTTCACAGTTTTTCTACTGGAAAATCTGAACTAAAGAATTTTGCTTTCATTTTCCAAGGGGCATAAGATGGGCATTTAATAACTCCTCACTCGCACACTTTGCAGGTATAACAGTTAACAGGAATGAGCATTAGCTCCTTATCTATCCCAAACAAAGATCAATTTTCTAATAAATTATTGTGTTTCAACTTAAAAAAAAACAGTTCCCAGTGCATTCTCCACTGGTGCGAACTGTATGGCCACTTGATGCGTGTTTGTTGTTTTAACTGATCTTACAGAGACCATTACTTTCAGTTCCTGCAGAGCTTACAATCTAGTTTTCCTACTCACTAACACAGACTAGGGCCAAATCAGCCAGGCTCCATTGAAATATGGAAGTGCAACCTACACAAATGTGGGGAAGCAGGCAGTGCCCCTTTTAAGCCATGGCACTCATAAAATAGAGTTAGAAACTTACTTTCTTTGATGGAAAAAAAGAAATCAGTGCAATGGCTTTTGTAAAGGGATCTCCCTGGTGTAAGCAGTCATTACACTCTTTAACCAGGATTTTGATAATTAAAGCTTTCCGGATTCCTGTGTTCATTATCCTGTGAGCAGGAATGCTGGAATTGCACAGAGCGGCTCTACTATTATCACACATAACAAGGCCTTTGTTATGCAAGAAGCCTAGGAGAATGGATAAAATGGACAGTTGGTTTTTGTGACAAATAGCTGGAGATGGGACATTATCCAGGCTGTCCAAATTCATTGGCTTTAACAGTTCCTGGGATATCCCTCTGCTAATTCACAAAAGGTCATTGATCTGATGTTAGGTCCTGATGGGAGAGAATCTGTAGGTGCATCTAATGATGCATGTGGGACATGCAACGGAGTCTATTTAACAGATGCCTGGCTCAGGGTAGGCTCTACTCATCCTAGCGCATGGCTTTAATTCCCATTTTATGCTTGCGCACTGCCGCACACAAAAATGCACCAAAATCGCAGGTTTCCCCAGACCTAAATGTAGAAATGGTGCACAGATCCATTTCCCTATAACTTTCCAATGGAGCAAGGAATTTGTAAGATGTCTGAATCCACAGTATCGCATTCCAAAATCTCACTATAATTATGATGTCATAAATATCTGCATGATGTAGGAAAAGTGGGGAAATGCAGTTTATAAACAGGTTTAAACCTTCACATGAAGGATCCAATTCCAACAAAAGCTCTACATGATGTTCATAAGTTTTCCCCCCCAGAGTTGGCATCAACTTCCACCCACTGTTGCTATGGACAACGTCGCAGCATGCAGTTTGTTTCCTGAATGTTCTCACAGCAGCAAACTACCAACAAACCGCCCCATGAAGGTGTCCCATTCACTCAAATGTGTCAAACCGCCCTCCCTGGTATAATCAGCTAAATTCTCCCTCGTCTACATGTTTATGTGACAACATATAGGAACATTGGATTGTAAAATTCACTAGGGCAGGGACTGGCGTGAATGGTTAAACATCCTGTGTAAAGTATAGCACAGTATGTCAGCACTATATAATTAAAGGATAATTATAATAATAGTGTCTATTAAAAGGAAAACCACATTCACTGCAAAGCATTTCACAATAACGAGGTGTTTATTCCTTCCCTATGGATTGGCGACTAGCTGCGCCAAAAACAGGTGCCGTTGGTTTTCCCTGTATTGTTGATGGATATGCAGTTGAGGATCTAGTTTATTCCCCTGCGCCTTGGTGAACGTGTGGATAATATGCTCCCACTAAAAGAAGAAACCAGTAACCACTATTCCCCTACATTTATTCTTAGTGAATAATGAAAGGAAAGAAAACCTTCCTTGACACATTAGGAGCTCAACCATGAATTACCACGACCATTCTCAGTATCTCACCATTACTTTAAACACCAAACGTCAGTCATGCAGGAGCGTCAACTACTTCTGCTTGTGAAAGCCATATGGCTACCGCCTAATCTAAATGAGTGAAATGGCATCACGAGGATTTAATCGCTTCATAAAGATGTCTGCAAACAAGGTTCCCCTTTACACAAGTATACTGAACGGGGTTGTGTTTACATCTCTGCGCATTTTGCGTACCTAAAAATGAATGAGAAATTGGCTGGCGTTTTCAGTGAATTTTCTGATTAACAGCTGCCATAGGTGTTTTTCTTTGGGGAAAAAAAATTTGCTAAAAAGTTGGCGCAAAAGTCCTCTAGCGTGGCCCCAGCCGTAGGCGCTGCACTGCGCTGAGAGAACTGATTTAAATAGAAATCTGCCCTCCACATACAGTGATCGCTAATAAGTAGCAGAGCGGACAATGACAAACAGAAGCTGTCTCTAACTGTGGGGGTGCCAAGCACTGAATTCATTCTGCACATCACAGCCAAATAAAGGGGGCATGTAAATGAAAGGGGAAAGCCATAAAACTGACTGAAGAAAGAGAGATGGATTTGGTGACTGGCTGAACCTAAAAGGGGAGGAGGAGTCCGGAGAGAGAATAGGCCCCAGGGGAATTTATAACTGGATATGTTCAAAGGGGGATTCAGACAAAAAAAAGACTGGGGGGGTGCAGACTTATTTGTCCCCAAGCTATTAAAACCTTATTATGTACAGTGGAATGCACTCTGGGAAGGATGAACACCATTCCATTCTCACCTTTGTCTTAAATTGCACTAGAAGGATCACTAGCCTTCAATCATATACATAAGCGTCCCTGTCATTCACTTACATGTGATAGACAGACAGACAGACAGATAGACAGACAGACAAATAGATAGAGATACATTAAGACAGATAGATATTGATCGATGGATGGGTAGGTAAGATAGATATATGGTATCTATGGTTTTTATATTCAACAAGCACGTTATATAAATGTTTAATTGCTTGTTTTGTACAACTCACCAGCTAAATCCAAGGGACACATATTAACTGTGTAAGAGGGTTTTGGGAGTGTGGGAATGATTATTTTCTGCATATGAGCTATATGACATGGCACCCACAGCCTGTAACTTGCTCTGATGCCCTTCCATACATTTCCACTTCCACTCTCTAAATTAGTCAAGCCCACAGCAGATCTCACCGACTACAAAATGCATGCACCCTGCTTTTCTACTGCTCACTGTCAGAAGCACAATGGGTCACTGTCAGAGGTACCATGGGTCACTCACGCACCCTGCTTTTCTACTGCTCACTGTCAGAAGCACCATGGGTCACTGTCAGAGGTACCATGGGTCACTCATGCACCCTGCTTTGCCACTACTCACTGTACAGCCAGAGGTACCATGGGTAGAAATGGGCGGTCCAGACCCATGAAGTGAGAGTAAAATGGGTGATTGAAGTAGAGATAGGCAATGTATGGTCTTGGACATCTTACTGAAGGAGCAGAACTTTCCGATGAACATCTACAAGGCCCGGTCTAAGTTAGTTAGTTTAGTGAGGTTAAGCCCTACATTTTTACAGCTAAGCAGGTCCTCTTTGTTGGTGACTTAAATACCATAACTAGGCCCAAAGGCTGGGGTGTGGGAGGGGGATGGGATTAGCTGAGCCTCTGCTCTAAGTGTTTGGTATTTCTTCTATTGCTATGACTATTCTGCAAAATCAGTCATCCTAAACCTGTCATATTAACACTTAGTACTTAATACTAAGTGGCCAATAAATAGTAAGCTCTTTATTTACAGACTTTTAGTGTCCCTTTAAGCTGTTTTGTAGCAGAGCTGGAAAAATAATATTAATAATAATAATATATATTGCTTCCTATGGGATAAAACTACACAGGCCACTTTATTTTGCAATATAGATAATAATAAGCCTAATTACATTTAGCTCTGTTAAGGTCCTGTCCTTAGTTTCAATGTAAGCCTGAGCATAAGAGGATCATTATGCATTTGTGTGCTACAATATCCAGGCTCAGTGAACACAGGAGAGTGTAGCGGAAGACAACTGTCTGCCAGTTTGGCTACATTCAGGGTTTCTCAAGTGCAGGAAACTAACACATTAAGGTTGCGAGCGCTGGACAGTTCCCATGACAGAGCAGGCTGGCAGGGGTGAGAAAGAAGTGGCGGGGGTTAATATCAAGCACATGAAAGGATTTCAGTCAGTAGCAGGAAGGAAGCTTAATACATAGAGAAAGAAGTAATGGACATTGCACAGAGCACACGTACATTTAATGGAACAGATTCCCTTCAAAGAGAGAAAGAAAGCATCAGACCCTGGGGGAAAACTACAGAGTGGCGGACTTCCCATAAATCAAAGCAGGCCAGGGGAACTGTTTGTAATCAGGGGGTGGTAAGGGCAAATGCAGCGCAGGAGTGCCAAGACACAAGCAAATCGTGATTGTAACGAAAGACACGGGCGGTTATTTATCAAAGTCCGAACAATCACATAAAGGTGTGAATTCGCCACTACCCTGTATTCGGGTATTCAGCAAACTCTGCAATGTGGCAAATTCTCCAGCTAGCTACGGTCGCACAGTAAACAATAGATGGCTACTGATGCTATTGATACTTTGCTATGGGAATTCTGACGTGGTCAAGACTTTACTATGGCAATCTGCTGTTTAGTCAATAAGGAGTAGAGAATTAGGGGGTAATTCATGAAGCTCCGAAGTGAGGCGCGTAGTGTTCGCCTCACTTCGGAACAACTGACATGCGCATGCTGATGTCCTGCACGCGGACATCAGCACGCGCATTAAAGGGATTCCCTTCCCGGCGAAGAGACTCCAGTGCTCACGCCAGGAGGGGAATCCCTTTAATGCGCATGCTGATGTCCGCGTGCAGGACATCAGCATGCGCATGTCAGTTGTTCCGAAGTATGTAGCAAACACATGCCTGTATTATATTTTTATTACTGAACTGTACAGCGCTGCGTATGTTTGTGGTGCTTTATAAATAAAATTATATATACAGACATACAGGTATTATCTAAATCACCACAGAAACCAGCAAGACTAGGTAAGGTCTATTTAACAACACAGCTGCTATCAGTAAAGATACAAACAGACAGAAAGGAATAAAATTTACAAGAGAAAGCTAATGCTCTAATACTAACGCTAGCTGGGGGAAGCACTAACCAGTGCACTAGTAAGATAAAAAGCACACATTCGTAACATTTAACAGAAGATGTAAAACAACCAGAGGTTCTGAGGAGAAAGCGCATAAAAAACACATAGTGCAACCTGTATTGACTGAAAATATGAAAAGACAAAGCCCACTAGAACCGGTAAGTGGATACAGTGCTGGATGTGAGAAATAAAAAACACCTCGTGTTAAATATAAAAAATGGCCGCTCACCGACTCTCATAAGTAAAATCGCTTTAAGACATTGGATGTTTAACACTCTTCACAACTGGAACAACTCAATGGAAAATCACAATCACATCTTTTCATATTTTCAGTCAATACAGGTTGCACTATGTGTTTTTTATGCGCTTTCTCCTCAGAACCTCTGGTTGTTTTACATCTTTGATTAAGGAATTATTGGAAACATATTCCATTTGGATTAAGCTGCAATCAACAATTTATGGACATTGCAAATATCTTTTTTGGTTAATCACTCATTTGATTTAGCGCTGTTCAGCCTCAGTTGATATATCACTGTTGTTTTTGTTTGTTATAACATTTAACAGAAGCTTTTTTTCCATTGCGAACTCACAGGGCTCTAAGGAATGGCAGTGCACAATAAGTTTATCTCCCCCCACCCCCCCCCACCACCAACGGTTGTTTGTGGCGCTTGGAGCTGCTGTCCAATTAATTTCTTCCATTCTACCCACCCACTTATAATGGCTGACTGGGGGGGGGGGGGGAAGGACCTCTGTTCTGGTATCTAAAGTCCTTTTTGGCTGAAGAAATAATAGGTTTGCATACATACCTTCAGTGATATGTTAATTTGCTGAGCAGTCTATTATAGTGTAATAAATACACACCTGGATTAGAAAAGGATATAAACACACACAGAAGGAAAAAGCCTGCCCCCGGGTTGTATGAGTGAATGGCGAGAACCCAAGCAATAAAAGGTTTTGTACAGGGAGAACCATGACATAGAGCAGCCTGTGTAAGTACCAGGGAGGTGTTCACTGGGATTTGCATGCCTCTGGGAGTTCAATAAGAGGCTTGCCCGGGGTGGTGAACAATGGGAAGGAAGGGTTTATTCATTAACTAATTGGAAGGTAATTAAGCTTTCAAAAGCAATGTACTGGACTCTTCAACAGCAAAGAAAATGAGCTCCCCGACTGAGACATGGAGGGGGCACTAACCCTTGAATTGAGTGTGAGAAATCCCAGCAGATCCCTTTGTTATGATCCAGCCATTGGAGGCATCCTTGTAAATGCCATCACTGGACCCAATTGACAGATTACCTGCGGGGGCCAAAAATATTCAGCGTCTGGTTACGTTGGGAAAAGCGTCCATGAAGGCCAGGGTATCAAGTTGCAGTAACTGTGGGCTAAAGAACATGGACCCCAGTGAATTCTGGGACAGATGGCAACTCTCTCTGATTGAGAGGTCAACTGAGATGGAATTGGATTCTGTTCCCCAAGACACTTTCACAAGGGCTTTGGCCCAAATGGTCAAAACATAGTTATTACAGCATACCTCCAATTTATACAACAATCCTAGATGTGGACACCTGAAGCGATAGTCACAGAAATCTATTGTGATATTGTCTAAAATGGTTAAAATTAACCTAGTTAGCCAACCACACTGAAATGTGATTAACAACCTCAACCCTTATCACTAAGCTAAATAAAATCCTAATTATTGCCAATATACAAGCAGTCTTACACTATGATATACTGCAGTGTAGCTTTAAATAGGATGTTTTTATACTCCATTGGTTGATATGATACACATTGGATTATAACTATCCAACCCTACCGTTGAATGGCCAGATCAGTTTGTAAACTGGGTTAATCTGCATTGATCTAGTTGGATTCCTAGAGTAGAATCTCAGGGAACACAGCTAGCTAATGACATGTATACATACACACTAACAAAATTTATTAAAATCGTAAATATTACCGAAATCGCTATATCGAATTATTTTTACCGATATCGCGATATCACAGTT
>WMED01025548.1:0-10993 GCA_019650415.1 Pipa parva
GCCTATCTCATCTTTTTAAGTGGTGGAACTTGCACTATTGGTGACTGACTAAATACTTTTGTTCCTCGCTGTATATGTTATAATTATAATTTTTATATTATATTTTTTAATTATAATTTTATATATTTTTTTTTATAAATGGAAACCTCACTAAACCCATTTCTTATTTTTGCTTATATTTATTAAAATGTCAAGAGGGTCTCATGATTTTTGAGACAGGACCCTTAGGGGGTAATTCAGGAAAGTGCAAACTCACCTTGCGATGCTTTGCATCAGCTCGCCGAGACTGGTACATGCTCCCTGCTCTCCTGCACGTGGAGATTAGCGAACGCTTTAAAGGTACTTCGGCGAGGCGACTCGAGTGGTCGCAAGGTGAGCCAAAGTACCTTTAAAGTGTTCGCTGATCTCCGTGTGCAGGAGAGCAGGGAGCATGTACCAGTCTCGGCAAGCTGATGTGAAGCATAGCAAGGTGAGTTTGCCCTTTCCTGAATTACCCCTTAGTCTCCATCTATCATAATGTAAGTAATATTATTTAAATTGAATGCATGTAAAAGAACAAGAAGGTATGCCAGATGCCCACACAAATCATGCAGGATATCTAGGAAACATGTAGCTTTAAAAGTCCAGATACTTCGAAGCCTGCTGCTTTATATTTTACAGAAACATACCTTTATAATTGTTTAAATGAAGCTTATTCTTAGTGATACAAAATTTTTAAAAAAATCATTTAGTACACAAAAATAACAATAATATTACAGTCACTGATGCAATAGATAATAAATATGACAAAAGAAAATATCAGAAAGCAGCCAGGATATCAAACTCATACTTACATATTTTAACTGTTAGGGTTGGTTTCAATCCATAATAATTCTGACCATATCTTCATTTCTACTCCTTTAAGCCAGCATTTCTTTTTGGCTACAAATAATTTCTCTGCCTTCTAATGAGTTCATTCTAAATTCTTAACAGAACTCATAAAATGTAATTGACTGTGCAATAGTAGGCATTTCAGCCAAAGACAAACTAATAACAAGGAAAGCAGAAATAGAAGTTGAGTATGCTCTTGAAGATGACCAGAAAAACATCTACATTTTGAAGTGGAAAAATCATAGCACTTCAATGTTTTAAGGTTATTTTGCTAGTAACAATTTAAAGGGGATTATTAAAGAGGATTAATATTACTGATACCATGTATATTTATTAATTGCACAGTTGGGCGAAATTTATTAAACTCGGAAAAGCCGTTTCGGCTTTTCTGAGTTTAATAATCAGGAGAACACTTTGAAGTTTCTCGCGGTAAGTGTCGCGAGATTTGCCTCGATCAATACTTGCTGTGAGAAACTTTTTTTTATTGAATATATCCATGGAAAGGTAGCTATACTGTATGGCTACCCTTTCCATGGATATATTCAATAAAAAAAAGTTTCTCACGGCAAGTATCGATCGATGCAAATTTTGCGATACTTACCACGAGAAACCTCACACTGCTCTCCCGATTAAACTCAGAAAAGCCAAGACGGCTTTTCCAAGCTTAATAAATTTCACCCACTAGTGAAATATTCACAGGATTAGCAGATTGTTGCAATGACTCAAAATATGGAAATTACAAAGAATCCTTGGATCAAGAGCCCATCTTCTGTTATGTAGTAGCCATAACTTGTAATGTTTTTAAACTGAAGAAAGGCATCTAGGCCCCTTTTTAATTCATTTTGTAAATTCACCATGACAACTTCCTCAGGATAGTAGAAGCTTAGAAATAATGTGCCTTCTAGAACAGTGCACAGTTTCAGTGAGTGCTATATATTTTCAAATAAAACTGCTTTAAGACATTGTTTGCTTAGAGGGAATGTTAACATGATCATATGTATGTATGTATGTATGTATTTATCATTCTATTTATAAAACGCCACAAATTTATACAACACTGTACAATTCAGCCATAGAAATGCAATACAGACATGGGAAAAGTGCATTACACAATACAAGTATAATATCACAAGGATACTTCACTTTAAGTGCCCAGATGTGGTTGACACAAGAGGTTGGAGGCCCCTGCCCCGTAGAGCTTACAGTCTAAATGGGAGGAAGACTTACATACACAGACAGAAGGGTAAAAAGAGCTGCAACATTGTGTTGAAACACATAAATAAATAAATACAAATATTAAGCATAAATAACTAACTGAGGATTAAATACATAAAAATCAGTGATAAATATCAGTGCTTGTACTCCAAAAGGAAGGACTTCAGTTTTGTTTTAAGGGTGCAGAGGGAATGTTCCTGGTGAAGATAAAGGGCTATAGAATTCCAGATGTGAGGGGCAGAGAGTGATTTAAGATGAGTAAGGGCAGTATTGGTGTGTGGCAATCAAAGCTGGTTGTTTTGGGAGGAGTGTAGTTGATGTTGAGGAATGTATGGACATAAAAGTGAGGAAAAGTAGGAAGGGGAAACTGAGTGAAGTACTGTAAATTAGATTGGGGGAAAGGCTGTCCCTTCAGGAGAGAGGGAGAGAATTCTAGAAGCAGAATTTAGAATAGCCTGCAGCAGGGAGAGGGGGGAATCTGGAAGGAAAGATAGAAGAACATTGAAGTAGTCCAAGTGGGATAGGACAAGAGTATGCATGAGGGTATTAGCAGTGGAGCAACAGAGAAAGGGGTGGATCTTGGCAATGTTGCAATGGAAAAATCGAGAGGTTTCATCAGGGGTGGAGATATGTTTAGAGAAGGAAAGAGCAGAGTCAGAAGTCACCCCAAGACAACATACAGAGGTTACAGGGTTGATGATCACACCATCAAGTAGAATGGAAAAGGTTTGGGTGGAAAGATAAGCAATTCTGTTTTAGCGAGATTTAATTTGAGCTGACACTTAACCATTCACGAGGATATGTAACCTTTTATTGGGAGATTTCACCCTATAGAAGATTACACAGTAAGGGCAAAATTTATTAAAATCGTTAAAATTATCGATATCGTGATATTGAACGGGTTTTTACCAATATCGTGATATCGATATTGCCGATATCGATCCTATTGCTTTTAATAAATTTCGCCCTAAGTCTGGCTGAGACATGGAATCCACTTACTGAAGGATGGAATCAATTTGATCTATGCTTGTATCTTACATCTAAGTGTGCCTCTGGCAAGAAAATGCATGCAAATAATAAACCAAGATGTAACCAAGTTACTATCTAGACCAGCGGTTCTCAACCTGTGGGTCGCGACCCCGGCGGGGGTCGTGAGGCCATCCCACGGGGGTCGAGAACCGCTGCGGCAACCAGAAGCGCCCGCAAGGAATCCTTCTTATAAGGGTTCCTGCGGGGTGATGTCGGCTGAAAACGTCACCATGTGATGCGCGTACGTGATGACGTTTCGGCCGAATGTCACCACGTGACGCGTGTACGTGATGACGTTCGGTCAAAACATCATTACGCGCAGCACGGTGATGTCAGCACCAGGGGTTACCACCCACAAAAAGTTGAGAACTGCTGATCTAGACCATGTTAATGAATCTTACTGTTTGCATTTAAGCTTTCTATGTAAATTAGGTATGACTAAGTCAGTGTTACCTGGTGCTTGGCATCTTTGCTGTTAGGTCATTGGGCTCCCTCTGCCCTTTTCTTTATAACATTCTGACAGCTTTTCTGTGGGTTTCAACCCACTTATGCTGTGTACTTATTTAAAAACATGTAGTTTGGAACCACCCCATTTTAAGTCTTGTATACAAACTGTGTAGCCCTGCTCATATATGGGTAAGACCCTTTTTCAATGTTCTTCAGTTTGACCCTCTTGTTGCAGTTTGACCCTCTTCTTTAGTGACTTTGTTGCATTGTTATTCAGTTTCCGTTTGACCTAATATGATTTGTTCCAGCAGAAATCTTTTCCAGCATACCAAACCACTTCTTTCTATTTCAATTTCTGTCTCAGGTGTATGGTCAACACTGGTATGGTATGGTTAATTTTCCTCTATGGAAGGGTTGAGATTATTGAGTACTTAGTCCTTTTGTCATCTTAATAGCTGAGCACTTCTCATAATGATAATGTTGTCTGCTTGAATTCAAGTAACTCACCTAGACATAAACATATTAGTCTCCAGAAGTCTGGTTGCTTTTTCCACAATAACAAACTCAACAGGAAACTATTTCTTATAAATTAACAACTATATTAGTTCATTCATATTTTAGCAATTTCTGGAATGCAAAATTGTTTTTGTTACTCCAAATATAAGTTGATCCCACCCTACTGCAATTAGGTAATTCCCTGGCTTTTGTCAGAGCCAATTACAATGGTATACCAAAAGATCCAGAAGAGGCTCCAAGTGGATTGCACTAGTTTCTGCTTACCTTTCTTATAGGTGTCATCTTCAGAAATGGAAGAAAATAACAAAGCCTTACTTCCGATGTCATGTGAGGACCTGCCAAAGAAAAAAATTAAAATAAATAAACACAAAATGTAACTAATGTAACACTACAATTAGCCCCTCAACTGATGAAATACAACTTCCATAATCGTCTTATAGGTGTTACTCAACAGCAACATTTCAAAAATTCATCAGATGTTAATATCTATCAATATTGGAATGAGTTAGAACACCCCCACAGCTCCGTTCAAATCTAGCAATCTGTACAGAGCATACCCCTTAACATAACCAGACAACTGTTCAGTGGGGCATAAGCTACCCATTTCTAGCTAAAACATAACTCTTACCTCTGAGGTGAGCTAACAGTAAGAAAACTACATTACAATTACATTAATAGTATTGCTCTGTTAACAGCAGCTGATAAGCTTAACAATATAATATTGACAGAACTGGCTAATCTGCCTAAATTCAAATAAAAGTATTTCTCATTTTGGCTATGAATATGCACAGCCATTTGTGTGAATAAAACAATTTCTCATTAAACTTCCAACATGACCACTGTTTCTGAATCTTTCTTAATTATTTTACCATTTATTTGATGTATTGTTTGAATGTATACTCCCCCTCTTAAAAAAAGGTTAAACATTTTTGGCAATGAGCCTTCTTTGTTTTAACCCAGACGCCACGACCTGCTTAACTATACATTTTCAATATTCAGCCATCTGGAGTGATTATGGAATTCAAATTTGTTGCATTTAATTTATGAGATGAGTAGAAATGAACAAAGGCATAAATTATCTACATATAGGTATCATAGTAAAACAAAATATCCCTTTCCAAATAAAATCCAAATCAATATGTAAAAAGCAGGTACAAGTACTATGCACTAACAAATAAAAAAAATCTTTCACATTATTATTCAAACAAACAAGAATTAGAGGCAGAATCAGTTGAGGCACGATTGGCCAAGCATCTGCAGTTCCATTCATGCATAATTAAGCTTCAGACAGCTGCAGGCTTTTCTCATGCAACAGGGCATAGGATATAATAAGCTTTAAAACCCATATCAATGAAACTGTTTTCAGATGTATTTGAAAGCTGTAGAAATCGACATAATTGAAATTTAAACATTATTTATTATCCCACACAATGGTAATAGACATTTAAAAAATTGCATAGTACCACATATTTATAAATATTTAAATCTATAAGTATCTAAATTGCTATTTGGATTGGTATGGCGGTTATTCCTATGCAATACTGTGGTAAAAATGTTCCTTGAAGTAGAATGAATATTTTTTGTCAGTTTGTATTGTTCCTTTCTAGTCGTAGCCATCTTTTCTAAATTGAGCTTTCTGGGGTACTTTATATATGTATTATCCAAATGTATGCAATGTTTTTTGAAGATTTTTTTATTAGCTTTTTAACAGCATAAACAGTATGATGTCATACCACTGTCTGAGAAAAAAAGAAAGGGAGACAGTTGAGGGGGAACATAGGGGAGGTTGGTGGGAGAGAAGAATATTGCATTCAATTGCTGGACATTGTGTTGGCACAGTTCTATACAGAGACATATGTTAAAAGTAGTATAGCATTTGTACTTGACGTCAGCTGATTGCTTTATGTAATCCATTTTTTCAAGAGCAGGAGCACTGTTCTCAAGGGATTTGCACTTCTGCAATATAGGCAGTGTTGAGTTTTTCCATTTGATTGATTGCATTCTTTAGGGTAAATTAATTTTGAGGAAAGATTTTGCGATGTTGGGACCAGTTCATGTGACTCACTCTGTGAATCCCAGCAGGGATTGCTGCACGGTTAATTCAGTTTGATAGAAAGTCTGATAATTATTTTATCATTATAGCTTTGCAAGATTTGACAGAAAGTGGGGTTAGAGGAATTGGCTCCAAGTATGTACAAAATTTCTCAGTAAACATTTGAACACTTGAGAGAGTTTCATGTAGTAATTGTGTAGGACAGTGATTATCTATTCCAGGTTATGGACACCTTCACTCAAGTTCTTAATGTAAGGAGTCAATGTTCCTGAGCCAGTCTCTCTAAATAGCATGGCCTTAGACTGCTGCCCTTTTGTCTGTGCTCAAATCAGCATTGTGTTTGTTATAGTATTGCCATACCAGCAAAGTCAATGCATGACAGGGACAGTTTTCTGAACAGGAATAACAATTTTCTATAAAGATTTGAAATATATGTGCTTGTAATGCCAGTGCAGGCTTCCATGTTTTTATGGGCCATTTTGACATCACTAGTTTAGGTGTTTAGCCTTTATATAATGACCAGTATTTAGAGAGACATTTAAGTTATTGGATGGGAGGTAAATCAGTGCGGGGATAATCTAGACCAAATCTCTAGAATCTCTGAATGTCAACACCATTCCAACAAAAAAATAATCAGATATTCCATTGGAGACATGCATTTGGTATAGCATATTTAGAGTACCAAATCTATAATCATAATAAAATGGGTGTAATATGCAGCATGGAAATACATGTGTCAGTGTGCTTTCCGCTTGAGATCTATTAGTGTTATTATATGAGTGGAGAGAGCCAAGGAACAAGAGTGATGGGATACTAGGAAGCCTGTTCATTTAGTTTTGGGTCTTCAAGAGAGTTGAAGTCTCTGAGTAGGAGAAAGGGAGATGGGGATAATCAATTAAAGTCATCTTTTTCATAGGCTCATTTTATAGCTAGTATCTTTTATCCAGGTAACCGTGTTTAAGGAGGAAATAAAGCTAAGGTTGTTCTATCTTATTTGGTGTAGTACCACAAACACACCCACTTCCTGTCATTTTCTGCATTTATGCTCAGATTGTGCGTGTTTAATCATTCTCCCTGAAGAAGTCTTGGAGGAAGGATGAAACACGTTGGAGGTTTTATAACTGTTATTGGAGATTGTACCAAATGATTTCACTACTTTTACTATGTGAGTGTATCCTTTTATAATAAATTTATTCTGTTTAAACTGACTACACTATTGTTGTTTTCCTTTTCTCTGATATAGCTAAATGCTTAAATCGCCATGCCATTGATTCCACTTTATGAGTCATGGATTTTAAAGGCTTACTGACAAGAATACACATTCTAAATACTTAAAGGGATGTGCTATTGATTCCACTTTATGAATCACTGATTTTAAAGGCCTACTGACATTGTAACTCTTCACTTTTTTATTGTGACAATTACTAGATACACCATACCATATCATTAACAGGGGGACATGAAGCACAACAGGTAGCTAAGCAGCTGCGGAGGGTCATAGGAAGCTGAGTTGGCACTTACATTTATAGCCCTATATAAATCAAGATGGCTACACTGCTATAGAATCAATGGCAGGCTGGGGTCAAAGGATTAATGAAATGTATGTTCTAGTGTGTTCTTGTTACCATGAAAGCTTTGTAATATAGCATCCACTGATAAAATCATACAACAAGCTGATAAAGTATGTAGGGAACCAAAACAGTTTATGTTGGGTTAAATCAATGACTTCCTAAAGAATCTATTTGCATAGAAAATCGTACCTGGGGCATGTAATACATTTAACATGGATTTAATGGCCATTTCCAAACTTTAACTCAAAACACTGTAACAGCACCAAAGTACCATTTTTCCAATACCTCTATAATTTTGTAAGTCTTTTTCATAACATGCCATTTTGAACATTTGAAATCTATAGTGATATGTTTACTTATCTCTAGTTTGAGTGATATATGTCAATAAAGCTGTAATTTCTGCCACTTGGATTTATTTGTATGTATGTATAATTTTATTTATAAAGCACCACGAATTTACACAGTGCTGTACAATTCAGCGATACAAATATAAGACAGCCATGGGAAAAGTGCATTACACGTTACAAGTGAGTAACTTACAAGCGTAAAATTACTTTAAGTGCCAGGTTGTGATTGACACAAGAGGATGGAGGTCTCTGCCCCATAAAGCTTAAAATCTAAGTGAGAAGAAGAATTACATACACAGATAGAAGGGTAACAAGAGCTGTAACAATGTGCTGGGACACCGTTCTATAAATAAGTAAATAAAGATATACCTGTACACATAAATTGTTATAAGGATACAAAACAATATTTACAAAAAAAAAATCTGTTCTAGTGCTCCATAAGGTAGAATTTTAGTTTGGTTTTAAAAGTGCAGAGGGAATGTTCCTGGTGAAGATAAAGAGGTATAGAATTCCAGATGTATAATGCAGAAAGAGAAAAGGGTTTAAGAAGAGAAAGGGCAGTATTGGTGTGTGGCATGCAAAGCTGGTTGCTTTGGGAGGAGCTCAGTTGACATTGAGGAATGTATGGGCATATGAGAGAAGAGATTTAGGGAGGGACAACTGAGGGAAGTCCCTTAAATGTCTAAAGGAGAACACTCTAAATGGTTCATTTACTTACAGAGAGCCAAGGAACAGAGAGAGAGATTAGGACAAAGGCTTTCCCATTCAGGGGAGAGAATTCTGGCAGAAGAATTTAGGATAGACTGGAACAGAGAAAGGTGGGAAGCTGGAAGGCCATATAGAAGAACATTGCAGTAGTCCAAGCGGGATAGGATGAGAACATGCAAGAGGGTGTTAGCAGTGGCCTGAGAGAGAAAGGGGCAGATCTTGGCAATGTTGTGAAGGAAAAATCAACAGATTTTATGTTGCAGAGATGTGCTTAGTGAAGGAAAGGGCAGAGTCAAAAGTCACTCCAAGACAATGAACAGATTACAGGGTTGATGATTGCACCATCAACTAGAATGGAGAAGGCAGGAGTAGTTCCAGGTTTGGGTAAAAATATAATCAATTCTGTTTTAGAGAGATTTAATTTGAGCTGGCACTTGGCTATCCAAGAGGAGATGGCCAGGAGACAGCTGAAAATTTGACTCTGTATTTCACGTGTTAGCACAGGAGTGGATAAGTAAATGTGGGTATCATCTGCATACAAGTGATACTGAAGACCAAATGATTTGAAGACATCACCCAAGGAAAAAGTGTACAGGGAAAACAGAAGGAGGCCAAGGACTGAGCCTTGAGGCACCCCCACATGGGACAGGAGAAGAGTTGTCATTAGCATGGAAGACAAAAAAGGAACAATCAGAAAGATAAGAAGCCAGCCAAGATGCAGCTTGATTACAGACACCAAGAGCATGGAGAACTTGAATAAGAAGCAAGTGATCAACAGTATCAAATGCAGAGGATAGGTCTAGGAGAATTAGAATAGAAAAGTGACCCTTGGCTTTGGCAACCTTGAGATCATTTGCAAGTTTAAAAAGAGCAGTCTCCATAGAGTGCCCTGACCAAAAAACAGACTGCAGAAGGTCCAGGAGATGGTGGGCATGCAGATTTCTGAACTAAAGGCAATACACATGCTCAATGTGCCCTGGCTGCTGTAATTGTGTTCTGCTTAAGGACTGAGGAAATATAAGATGACTAAATACTCAAGATATGTATGTCAAATGAAGGTAACATTAAAGCAGGGGTGTAAATAGAGGGTTTACAGGGGTTGTGGCTGCAATAAGGTTTCTGCTGTTAGGGGAACTGGCTGCTCAACTGTATTGCTGCATTTGCAAGATATCCCTATAACTTTTCCACATGGATCTTTCTCCGGATCCTGGTTACTTATATTTATTATATTTTGATCTTGATTGGGTTGTGGGCGACAGTACTTTGGGAGTGGAAGACCAGTTGCAAATCTGATGCCACTTTAGTGCCAGGGTGCAGCAAATATCCATCATGCCAGTGTATTAAATTCATATAAATTAAGAATCAAGCATCAATTCTCTTGTACTCAAACAGAATAATTCTACCTGCACTTAAGAGTATTCCACAGTGCTCAAGTATCTGCTGCCACCCAAGCCATTCCTGACCTTAGGAGGTAGGGATTGGTGCAGAACCTGCTACACTGAGCCACCAACAATAGAAAGTCCAAGATGCGCTATACAAGCACTGCGTGTGACATTATAGTGTTAAAGTATGGAGGAAGTGAAGAAACGCTAATAAGGTGTAGGGCTCAAAATATTATATACTCCATATCTGTTTGGGTTTATGAGGGATCTATTCTGTCAAAGTAATCTAATTAGATTGCATAAGCAGGTCAGTTTTAGAGCATACAGGGGTGAGTTTCTCTCTGTCACATAACTTGTATTTATTCTACTACAAATGGATCTGGATAAGTTGAAGGCTTGAGTAGAGAAGTGGGAAATGAGGTGTAAAACAACTGACATAGTTTATATAATTTTTGGAGATTAGTTGTTATTGTGTGACCTATATTATAATTACAAAAAGACGCATTTGGTAGTAGTAGACCCCTATCTCAGAACCTTTTCAATTATTAGTAGGAAAGTGAAAAGGATGGTACTACTATAACCCTATGTACACATTTTGCTACAATGGACGGAACAGTTAGGAATATATATTACACACAAATGACAGTGGAATAGCACCTTTAATCAGTAAATTGCTACATAGACCTCTTAACCCTCTAAGACAGGGGTCTCAAACTCGCGGCCCGGGGGCCAACTGCGGCCCTCGAGACGATATTTTGCGGCCCCCCACTTGATCCAACACAGAGGGGGTCCTGACTGACTCCCTCTGTGGTTTGGGGAGGGCTCCTGTGACCTGATCGGTCACAGGAGCCAATA
>WMED01025549.1:0-10992 GCA_019650415.1 Pipa parva
ACACTTAAGTGTGACAAACATGCAAAAAACAGGAAATGAGGAAGGGGGCAAACACTTTTTTACACCACTGTATTATATACAGGTTTTACCAAATGTGCTCACTGCTAGTCAAACACTTCAAGGAATGCAACTGCACATGCTAGCTGCAGGCAAATGGTGTTATGGTTTTGAGAAGGTACCAGAAATACCATTTGATTGGTCCTACACTACACCTTACCAGACACGCCACCTACCTGCTCTCTTTCCAAACTTATACTTATGTTGACATGCCTGGTGTTTGTATAGATAGATGCACAGATATGTCTGCTAGTATCTGAATGTGTACATAGTAGAATAAACTAGAACAGCATTGGCAAACCTATGGCATGCGTGACAGAGAGGGCATGCGCACCGTTGCCACCACTGCTATCCTCGATCCCCCAGCAAGCGAGCGCTACTTTAGTGCAAGCCGCGGACCCGACCTGACAGCTTTCAGGTTGGATCCATGGCATACACTGAAGGAGCGCTCGCTCACTAATAAGATAGCCACGGCAGAGCTCTTCCCTGAAGCAGGTGCAATGACGTCACTCATCAGCACCTGCACTTTGGGCGAAGGCACTGGTGAGCGACATCACTTTTTGGCACTCGGTGCTGAAAAGGTTCGCCACCACTGACCTATAAAGTGCATTTTTTTTTTTTTTAAGTAAAATTTCATGTAAATATTCATTAAAATACATATATATGAATTAGTACATGTAAGGCTATCTTAATACCTGAACTAGTAGTCCAATTCTTGCGCTCAGAAGTGGAAGCGCCCTTGTTTTACACACGTAAACTTATACACCTAACAGCATATTGAGGGATAAAATGTCACATTCACACTTTAGTATTTGTTTCTCTGTCCAGTTATGAAAACAAATAACAAATATGTCATTATATTGAAAAATACCTATTTTCAATTTCATTTTGTTACCCAATTTTTTTTTTTTGATCAATAATGGAGTGTTCTCAACTGATTCCTACGGCAGCTTTTGCCACACAACTGCCTTTTATCAAATAATTCCTAACAGTACTAGACTGATCAGCAGATTTAATTGCTGGATTGAATGGGCAAGTACTGAATTTTCCTAACATTGCAGTGGAAACAATAAAGACATTTGCTGGAAGTAAAGATCCAAGGGGTGCAGACTCATTAAGGAAAAGATATTTGAGAAAAATCCAAAATGGCTGCAATGTGTAAAATAGTAAAGATTATAAAGGCTAAACACATCAGTGTAGTAAATCAATCTAGTCTAATGTTTCATTAATCCCACCATAAAAATCCCACTAAAAATGTGTATTTCTTTCCAAGAGATAACTGGTATTTTTCTCTTTAACCCTCTTGATTTATCAAAATACTTAAGATGCAAGACAGAGTGAGAAATAGGCCCAGGGAATCAGGTTTGCTGACAGGTGCCCGCTTACCCCTCTTTCGTTATTGGCTCAGAACTTTGCTTCAAGCATCTTATTTATAATTAAAAGGCTATGGAAACAGAAATATGTGGAAAGGCAACATTTAATATGAAGCAATATAAAAGGTCAGAAGTGGTGATTTCTGGGATCTGACCATTGCAAAGATATCTATGCACTCTTTTAGGTTTCTATGGTGACATACATGATATGTGGGAGGACACAGGACCTATGACAGGAGGTTCCAAAATTCCTTCATAAAATCTCTGTGAATACAAGAGAGACAAAAAGAAGAGGATTTGTTCATCTTCTCTAGAATACATCACACATTTGGCTCTCACTTTCCTATACATTTCTGCCAAAGGGCAGATTTACATTTTTGCAACCAGTTTTAGAATATTTTTTTTTTTTAAGCAAAATATTCTGTGCTAAAAAGAATAGCACAATATAATGTAATATCTATAATAATATATATAATATAATAACATGCGTATATAATATAATCTGTATAGCTGCTCCACAGCTATTTACTGAAATACAGATTTGTTTGCCCTGTCAACATGTTCACCACTTCACTCAAATGAAATAAATCAGTGCTCGGAATCCAGAGTAAATATAAAAAATAAGATTGATAACACATATATATACCGTATACACATATATATATATATATATATATATATATATATATGAAAACCCTGACAAATAAGACTCCAAGACTATTTTGATTAAATAAGAAAATTGATAATTACAACAAACACAATAAATACAAGTTATTAGTGAGAACTTCTAATTTATCATCCTCTAAAACAGTGGTTCTCAACCTAGTTGAGACCGCGACCACCCTGCGCTGACGTCACAAGTGACATTTTGGCCTGACGACATCGCGTCGCGTGTCACGTGATGACGTTTGGGCTCGACGTCACCACACAGGAACCCTTATATAAAGGGACCTGCGCTCACTACCGGCTTCACAGTGTGTTTGCGACCCCTGTGAAAGCATCGTTTGACCCCCAGGTTGAGGAACCACTGCTCTAAAACATCTTAAAGAACTTGCTGGATTTCTGGATGTACTACTGACTTTCGCATTCAATAAAGTCCAAATTGTTGTGTACAGGTGTGAATTCGCAATAGGCTGCTACTGTCGCAGTTACCAGTCATGTCTTTATAATGACAATATTGTCACAGTCACAACTTTATTATGGGAAAATTGTTGCAATCTTAACTTTAAAAAAATTGTTGTGACTTTATAATGGGGAAATTGTCGCGGATTTACTATGGGAATCTGCTGTTTGAGAATTCGACCATTGAATTCACACCTTCGTGAATAACCGCCTTAATCCCTAAACTGCAGGTAGAGAATGTTTAATTGTAACATTATGTATGAGATTTAGACAAGTACATCTATCATTCATTATCTAACTGCAACTTCAAACCACAGCCCAGGAACAGACGCTGGGAACTTAATAAAGGATAATGCACTAATTTCTGTAGTTATTAGGTACATAACCATTACTATTATGTCTCATATCAGTGGCTGAAAACTATAGGTTCCAAGATGCCACTGTTGGGAGACATTAAGACCTCCACCAATTTAGTGTTTCTGATCCAATTTCAGCTAAATTAAAACACGCATGGTGAAGCCTAGTGGGTAGATGACCGACATCTCATTGCATTCTGTAGGAAGTCCAACTACTTTTATCATAACTATATGTATTATTGCTGTATAAGAGCAAGAGACAGTGTGTTTGACTTTAACTATGTTACAGCAAGAAAATAACGCATAAAATAAAATAGATGTGTGTGCAGTGTTGCATACATTGTTAAAAATATGGTGCATCTTATGATCCCGAAGATCACTCTCCCCTGCCCCCCTTTCCTTGCCATGGTCCTCAAAGCACTTTGGAAGGGGAGTTATTGTGGTCTGTCCTTGCAGGGAGTTGTAATCCAGATATAGTGCGACATTAAATGGATTGAAAACCCCCCTGCAATTTGTAAGGCAAAAAGACCAAGGGGGGTTATTCACTAAAGTCCAAATTGTTGCATATAGGTGTGAATTTGCCAGATAAAGACAGTCGCAATAGGCTGCTACTGTCACAGTCACGTCTTTATAATGAGAATATTGTCACAGTCTCGACTTTATTATGGGAAAATTGTCGTAATCTTAACATTAAAAAATTGTCTCGACTTTACAATGGGGAAATTGTAGCGGATTTGCTATGGGAATACACTGTTTGAGAATTCGACCGTCAAATTCGCACCTTAGTGAATAACCCCCAAAACAGATGGAGCATGTGGTGCTATGACTAGCCAGATGCTTCAATTCTGACCTTTATTGTTCAGTTAAGGGGTAATTCAGGAAAGATCGAAGTACCCTTGCAAAGCTTCTCATCACTTTGCTGAGACGGGTATGCGCTCACTGGTCTCCTGCACTCGGAAATCAGCGAACGTTTTAAAGGTACTTCGGCAAGGCGACCACTCGATGCGCCTCGCCGAAGTATCTTTAAAGCGTTTGCTGATCTCCAAGTGCAGGAGACCAGTGAGCGCATACCCGTCTCAGCAAAGTGATGAGAAGCTTCGCAAGGGTACTTCGATCTTTCCTGAATTACCCCCTTAAAGTGCACCTGTCACCAGAAAACTCTAATACTAATTTATGTTGTACTAATGAAATAAATGTTTGTGTAAAAATAGATGTATTTGAAAAAATGTACCTTTATAAAAAGTTTCTCTCTGTCATCTTCTCTGTTAGTTCCTCCAATCAGATCCCTTAAATCACAATCTAGCAGGGATCTGATTGGAGGAACTGCAATGTCAATTATTTAGCCCGACTCAGGAAAGAAAAGTCAGGCTGACAGGGAAGATGACAGAGAGAAACGCTGTATAAAGATACATTTTTTTAAAATACATTTATATTTACAAAACCGTTTATTTCATTAGTACAACCTACACTACTATTAGAGTTTTGAGGTGACAGGTGCACTTTAACATCCCCTAAGGCAGAAGCACATGGGAGAGTCAAGAGAGACAGTTAAGTGATTAAGTGATAGTATGTGCTAATTAGTGTGTGTCTGTGTGAGTGTGCATGTGTGAGAAAGTGTCAGTGAGTATGCATCTTTTTCCCTCCACATTTTCCATTAAAAAATTGGAGTGTTGATATCTTATGGATCAGGGAGTGCAAAAAATAAGTTCCATTAATCCTAAAGGTAAAATTGACAACAACCTGTCTGAATGCTGTAGTGAGTTTGTTTTTCTCTAAAATGCAAAACTACTTTCTCACTAAGTGAATCCATTTTCCTTATCCAGAAGTAATTAGAGTGTCTGAAACTCTAAACAGTTCTGGTAGTTGCGCTCCAAAAACAATCCCTATGGCACTTACCTTGCTCTGGCCCCACCAGCATTGAACGTGAGTGTGCGCAAGCCAGAATGCTTTGCGTCTCATATTTCCTAATCGTATAAATGCTACGCAAAGAACGCGTGCACACAGGAGTTTCTGTGAACACTGAGAGAGAGTTTACACCGCATTGAGAAAGTACAATAGAAAAGTGTGTTCCAAAGATAACCCAGCCTGAATTTTCAGGCACGCAACGTCTATGAACCGGGCCTAAAGCGCAGCGTCTGTGAACCGGGCCTAAAGCGCAGCGTCTGTGAACCGGGCCTAAAGCGCAGCGTCTGTGAACCGGGCCTAAAGCGCAGCGTCTGTGAACCGGGCCTAAAGCGCAGCGTCTGTGAACCGGGCCTAAAGCGCAGCGTCTGTGAACCGGGCCTAAAGCGCAGCGTCTGTGAACCGGGCCTAAAGCGCAGCGACTGTGAACCGGGCCTAAAGCGCAGCGACTGTGAACCGGGCCTAAAGCGCAGCGTCTATGAACCGGGCCTAAAGCGCAGCGTCTATGAACCTGGCCATAAACAAGACATTGAAAACAAATCCTTTCAACACAGAGCTCTCCAAGGAGTCATATTTTCAGGAAATTGTATAATCCATTAACTGTAGCAAGTGTTTTATTAGGCTGTAATGTAAGTAATGAGCCATATTCCAGAGAACATATACCTGTCAGCTGCTCAAGTCAGATATTTCAAACATCTTTTTCTCTGATGTACAATATTCACAGCCTGGCATGGAATGCTGAATCCTATCTGTGCATGCGGATTTAAAGAGATCTCATTCTTTAACCCAGTGGCAAACATACACCAAAATGGGCCCAAAAGCAAAATCGCCAAAGGGATCCCCATCCACCCCACGTGGAAAATCTGCTGGAAATCACATTTTTAACAATTGTGGGGCAGCTCTGGGCCATTTTCCCTATGGGCCCAATAGCAGTACCTTCTCTAACCCTACTTAAACAGGAGCGATGCATTTCAGCAGAAGGGTTAAATTCAACCGTGGTTGAAGGCAGGAAAGGAGCAGCCTGTCTGATTTTCATCACTCTCAAAGAAATCTTAACAAGCTCATTAATCTATCCGTTGTTTAACTTTGCATATATTTTAATTACCCGTCTGGGATACAGCCCAAAATCTATTTGATTGTATCATGTCAACAGAAAGCTTCATCTGCAAATAGAAGGCAGAGATTGCTGTATGCATCAACCACTGAGCAGGAGATGTAGCGGCTGACATCTGGATCACAGCCTGCTTGCATTGTGCAATCGGCATTTCGGTTTCAAAATAATGCAATGCAATCTAAAGAACATAGGAGGGAGAATGCTGCTGATGAGATTTAGATACTCGGCACCGCTACATTCTTCAACATGTTCTCTTAACTTTGAACATCAAATGCTGGAGATGGATATAGCGTCTGCTGTGGCTTGCTTTCAAGTAGGATTAAAAGTACTGAACAGTGTGTACAATGGTGATTTTAATTCAATGTAACCATGCTTCAAAAAAACATGAGAGACCTTCTTCAAGTCAAAGCACCCAATGAAGAATTGGCATTTACAGGAGCTTTTAAAAAGAGCTGCCTCGACTCTACTAATGATTGCCAAAGATGTAGAGACAGATGAGACCGCACTGAAATATCAGTGCTGAACAGCCATTAAAATTGCCATGCACAATCTGCCAACACCCCTTCATTAGACTGTCCCCTGGAGCTGCCTCTCAAGATGTATCAAACAGAAAGCAGATGAAAAAAACCTCTTTAAATCTTCCCTGTATACATCGCAGTCTATAATTGGTGCCCTTCACAGTTTAGGGGATGCTGACGGTTGGGTATAACCTAGCTTTGAATTGTTGGTAATCACCCCACAACCTTCTGTCCTTTCTCTGTGTAGATGCTATGAAGATCAAGGCAATAATGCAATTATGTTCTCTTTATTTTAAATGCCATAGGAATATAATAATGAATACAGAAAGAACAGATTAGAATTCCACATCTCAGAGTCTTAAAGGCACAGCTAAGCCATCATCGGTTACCTGCTTATTTGTCACTGTTACATTAATGCATTTGGATGAATGTATTATTTACTAACATTGTGCTTTTAAATTGACAAGAAGTTTCTTAAAGAAGATCCTTCTCTTTCTACTCTACTTCCAAATTCTGTAGCCGAGTTTGGAATCTTAAACCGGGAACTTGCTGACTTGATATTCCAAATAAATCTGCTAAAGTGGA
This sequence comes from Pipa parva, assembly GCA_019650415.1. Lineage (NCBI taxonomy): Eukaryota > Metazoa > Chordata > Amphibia > Anura > Pipidae > Pipa > Pipa parva. The sequence goes on from WMED01025549.1 coordinate 7,028, forward strand.
AGATGAGAGGCTTCTGTAAGAAAGTAGCTAAATATTCCACAGTACAGGAATAAGTAAGAAATATTCCAAAAAGCATGTATTAGACAGTACTAATTAGATGGTCAAATAACTGTTGGAGGCAGAGATTAATTCAGGCATTTACATTTGACATTGCTTTCATACATGAACACGTATTTACTAGGCACAAGGTTACTTCTCTCCCTGTTAGTTATAACATTGGGAATGGGGTGGGGATGTTATGGTGTTGGGAGAGGTAGGGGTAGAAGTTTGGGGTAGGAAAGGGGAGGATGTGGGAGGGGTTATTGTAAAGTGGGGGGGTTGGGGAGTAGTATTGGACAGTCGAATTCGCACTTTAGTGAATGAGTCCCTTAGTTTAAAAAAAAACAAAATACTGAGCTTTAGGTGGGGCACTTCTTGAATATGCACCTAAAGCACCATAAAAAAAGTTGAGATCTATACAACATGGCTGATATCAGCAAGTATAAAACAGACAGAAAGCAATGAAATTCATGGATTCGATATTAAAAGATGACATTTTTACAAATAACTGACATGTCATTACCAAGGGAAGTTTAGAAAAATTTGGAGCAACTGGTGCGGACAATGTGACACTGAAACTACTATAAAAAACATTCTTTACTAATATTAATACGCTTTCAACATCTACACCTGAAGTGATATAGAGGGGCTCAGTGGCCTTGTTCAATTTAATTCATCAGTCTTGTTTTGTCACTGGAACTACTGGTAAAATAAATCACCATTTCCTACCAGGTACAATCCAAGACCACATAAGGAAAAGTTAAAACCCTTTGGGGGGGTCCAGTCAGTAAACGTATCTAGTCTGATTATTCTACATCAGTGGTACGGCTGGCAAATTAACATCATGGAACATAATCAAGCACTACAGCTGGAGACAAAACCGTCAGGAATACCTAATTCACAAAGAGAGGAGAAGAAAGCCTTGCTTGACAATAACAGAGGAGATCAAATCAGAACAGTAGAATATCATTGCTTTTTAACAGGTTAGCAGCATTGTTAAAGGGACCTTACCACAGAGGATAGGTGTCCCACATCTGAACACTTGTATCCCAAGGGACTTAGTGGTCTCAAGAGTGCGGAACTCAGATTTGATCTTAGAGCCACCAACCCAAAAATGTATGAGAGAATTGGAGTTTGGAGCTGGCTACTAATTTTAAATGTATTGACCCATTCCATAATCCTGGGATAAGAAGGAACAAGAGTAAGTCAGTCCCATAAATTCATGACCCTCCCACACAGATGTAGCTTTGTTATTTTATAGCAGCAAGTGGTCTGTCTTGTTTATTTAATTACTCACAAACCCGCTAATAAAACGGTTTTATCCCCACTTTTTCTCCTGAATTCTATTCGTTTCTATCACCTGGAAATTAGTAAAAGTGAGTGGGGCAAATACAGTCAATGTGATATACAGACATAGCCCGATAGGGTTCAATTTGTAACAAGACAACAGCAGTATTTGTCTATAAAGCAATAAAGATATGGTAAAGTCTGACAATGCCCATGGCCCTCTCTGTAACCTCATCATTCAGCAGATTTTTCCCTTTTTAAATCTCTGAACCCTTTTCTGATTCCTTGAAACCATTCCAATCTATAATTTTGTTTTACTCGCACCCCACTGTAACCTTCTCCCCATATTTAACCTCACTCAACTTTATTACCATTTAATCTACATCCTATTCTAATGCCTGAATTCCCTCCTCGCTGGATCATGCTGTTTTCAGATCAGAAAAGATTCTCACTCCCTTCCCGACACCTCCGTTCATCTGTCAATACAAGGAAGCTATGTCAGCACATTTCGAGGAGTAATGACTGAAGCGGCATCTTGACTCAAATAGGTACAAAATTTTTATTTTTTTTTTTTGCTAATTATTCCAATGATAAATTTAGGAACCTGCACTTGTAATGCTTGGAGTAGTAGAACTACTTAGGAGAAGGCGGAAGCAGCTGAAACACAGAGGTAGCAAATAGAACCGAGGGCGCGGAGTCTAAGGAACCCCCGGTTTTCACCTAGTGCCCCCGCAAGGAGGTTAGGACTTCGCTGCGGAGCGAACCCAGGTCACGGCCCTAGGACTGAATGTCCTGCACGCGGACATCCGCATGCGCATTAAAGGGATTCCCCCTCCCGGCGAGAGCACTCGAGTCTCCTCGCCGGGAGGGGAATCCCTTTAATGCACATGCTGATGTCCACGTGCAGGACATCAGCATGCGCATTTCAGTTTTTCTGAAGTGAGGCGAACACTACGCACCTCACTTCGGAGCTTGCTGAATTCCCCCCATAATGTTACTGGAGTCCAGGATTTACAATGGGAGAAGAAAGAATTAGAGAGAGAGAGAGAGAGAAGTATAAGGCATATTCATCAAAGAGTGATTTCAACACAATTCCCATAGAGTTGCATAGACAAGTGTGCATATTCATAAAATCAGTGAATTGCGGCAGTGGCATATTTGGGCAAATTTGAACAAAATAGATGCATTGTTACAAAGGGAAATCCTCTTTCTAGAGATGTTTAAAAACAGACAATGTCAAAATTACAATCTATTTTCATTTTAATTTCAACACACTGGAAGAAATAACAATGTCGCTATTTAGTTGTCGGAGTTTTTGAAGAATAGCTGCCTATGTTTTTTACATTCAGTTAATGAGCGGACAGCTTAAAGTTCGCGTTGGCACTTTGCAACCATATTTGTTAGACCTCGAGAGAAATATCCACAGATGTCAGGAACCCTGCTGTAAGCCCCCTATCTACCACTTTCTAGCGAAGACAAGTCAGTCAGGGTAAATACCTCAAGTGCTTCTTCACTTGCGGCATACAGACGGGAAGTGGCGCATAAATACAAGGCTAGCATTAGCTGCTGAACTGAGCACAACTTTGGAACATGGCCTAAAATAACGACTTTTAGTGAATAAGCAAAGGCAAAGAAGTGGCGAATGTTGTAAATTCACACATCTACATGACATTTCCTACCTCCTAGTTGGGTGTAGGCAACAACATATTGGCATTTAAGCTGACAGCGAAATGCTCAGATCACTGGCAGACGTGACTGCTTTTTGCATACCGGATTGTTCAGATAATCACCCAAACAATTTGATCTCTCATTGGAGCCAATGGACCAATGATCCAGTAGTGACCATCAGAGTTCTTATTATTCCGGACGCTTGTGGACAATACAGTGACAGAGAAGTAATTCCTTTATATCCTGTGAGCGGTAAGTCACAGTGGCACAAGCATTTGTTCATTTAAATAAGCGCTGTATTGTGCAAGTTCTGAGTTTAAATAAAACAACAATTGCCTAAAAGGAGTACAAATGCCCTACATTAGTCTCTACCAAAGAATCAATCAGAAAACTCACGGATTCTAAGAAGCATCACAGTTCAGAACCATCATTTACTTTATAAATAAAAAGGAAAATGTTGGAACTGAAGACTGAGGGGGTTATACACTACAGCATGGGTCGGCAACCTATGGCTCTTAAGCCAGATATGGCTCTTTTGATGGCCATATCTGGCTCTTTCACTGTAATGAGCGGTGCAAGCACTGCTCATAAAAGTCTGTCGGCAAGCGTTGTAGAGAGAAAGCTCTCTCTGCGCTTCCGGGTTGCTAGCCAATCAGGAGCCACTGACATCACCTATGTGACGTCAGCGGCTCCGGATTCAAAAGGACTGAAGGGGCTGCATGTATATGGCTCCCTCAGCCGAAAAGGTTGCCGACCCCTGCACTAAAGTCTGAATTGTCGCGTAAAGGTGGTAATTAACCAGCTAAAGACAGAAGCAATAGGCTGCTACTGTCACAGTCGCATCTTTATAATGAGAATATTGTTGCAGTCACGACTTTACGAAGGAAATAGTATTACAGCCACAACTTTAAAATTGTCGCAGTCACGACTTTGCTATGGGAGAATTGTCGCAGTCACGACTTTGCTATGGG
>WMED01025550.1:0-10992 GCA_019650415.1 Pipa parva
AAAAAAAATGTAGTTCCATAGTATGCATAAGCTTACCACATGTCAAGATACCTCATTGCCGCATGTGTGAGTCAATAATAAAGCATTTCAGTGAAACATGTGCATTATTATTTAGTCCTAGCAGTTCTCCAATAGAAAAATAAGGGTGTGCTTTACACATTCTAGGTTTAAAGTACAGAGCGGGAAGCATCATAAAAAGGTTTTCTTTTTACCAGAAGACAAATGTAATGTTTAATAAAATCTATTACAAGAAATGTTCAGCTTCCATTTTAAAGTTATAGTCACATTTGTGCTTCCATGGGGAGAATGTTTGGCTGTCTACTTATATTCTACAAACAGTCCTACCTCGCTTTACAGCATAAATAGTGTAGCTTAGTTCTGTAGATTGAAAGTCCACAAAATTATGGAACCTTTTAAATAGCTAATGAAACCTGGATCTATTAAAAGAACAGAAACAAATAAAAATGCCTCAAATGCATTTATAGTTACCACATTCAATCTGTGCTTCTAAAATGTTACATTGCACCTATAAAGGTATAGTATTAAACTTGTATGTATTACATTATTAAAAAAAAAAAAAAAAAAAAAAAAAAAAACACGACAAGATAAAATTCATTAAGGCTGGATTCACACTAGCTGATTTTTGGCAGAGTTTGAAAAACAGCGTTCGTTGTTTCCTCTGAGATAATCCACACAGGCTATTGTGTTTTGCCCCATGGACAATAATGAAACTGATTTAAAAAACAAAAACTCATCTGAAAATCAGCTACTGTGAACCCAAAGGGCAACTTGTAAAAAATGTTATCTTTGAAGTTCATTTCATGAATTTTGTCTGTTCTTATCTGTACTGATAGTAGCCATGTTGTTAAACAAACCTCACCTAGTTCCATTGTTTTCAACAATGGCACATTTAATCTTATGAAATCTGCACATGTAGCACAGCCAAATGTTCCAGAAATTATTTGTTGATTTGGGATATGGAGATACTACCCCTTTGAGATAAAGCCTGCAAATCAAAACACAGTATAATGTAACCCTCCAGTATTTTGGATAAACACAGAGCAGTAGCAGCAGAATGTCTTTATTTCTTGCCATTCTCTACTGGTTTCAGCCGTCTGTTATTTGTAGGTAAACAAACCCATCTTATTACCATTACTTTTATGAAACTTTTAAATAAAAATATATTCCCATTTGGATTGGTATGTTATTATGATACAGTACTTGTAAAAATGTTATCCTTAAACCTCTCTAGCCGCTCAGATTTCAGCAAGTACTTCGTACTTTCAATGGTAAGTGGTGAAATTATCAATGCGCATGCCTGGAGTAGGCGTAATGAAATTTATACAGGTTAGGAGGGGGGGGCCAGAGCGCAACTTAATAGATGTATAAAATTGCCAGAATTGCTACTCCGTTCCCTATGGAAGTTAGCACTTCCCACCTAGTTCCAGGTATATTTTATAATGTATTAAATTACATTTCTGGCTTTACTTTTCCTTTAAAGTAGAATTTTATTACTGTCTGTTATCTTTACTGATAGCATCAATGTTGTAAAAACAGACCCCACCCAGTCCTATTATTCTCTATGTACATATTTAAGAAGTGAGAAAGCCCAATTCCAAATTTTAAAGCTTACTTTATAGACACAATTTAGAATTTCTGCAAGCACGGATTGAGCATACAGTAGCTATAAATGTCTTTGAGGCATTTAAATTTTTTTGGATTTCTTACAGTTAATTCATAGAATTAACTGGCATACCAATCCAAACAGCATTTTTTTTTTCTAGTGTTACTGGTCCTTTAAAAGGGTATTGTAGCAGAGTTTTACCAGAATACTAACATTATGTTAGAAAGCTGCATATCAACACTGAGCAAATCCTGCTTATGCAGTATCTATCCATTAACTTTTATTTGCTTTAGCGTCAGTAAAGGGCTTCAGGTTTATAAGTAACCTGTATCTTATTTTATGAGACAGCACATTTGTGCGTGCATGTTTAAGAGACTGTAAACTGCTTTACCACTGGGCCAAGTAGAGCCATTAACCACAGACTTTGTAGAACAGTGCCATTTAGCAGGGACAGCCTTATGTTACATGGAATTCTTAGAGAAGGTGGCAGTCTGGCACCGAGTAATCCTTGTAGCATTCATTAGCGCATAAGTTTATGGTTCCTCTTATTCCATAGTTTATTGGATATTAAATAACTTAAGTTCAGATAAAGAAATCCTGCTGAATGTAACAAAAAGGTCTATATTTACGAAGTAAGGAAGTGTTGCTGTGCCTGCTGACACCAACTTTAAACACTGTTCCTTATATTAAATAAGATAAAGGCTTGTTTGGTCAAGGGGTGATTTGCAAACTGGAGATACTTACCGTTTGGCGTTTAACTCTCCAGCACTTCCTCCTGCTGTCACTATCAAGCAGGTGTCTTCTGCTCTGTACCCTCTCCTATATTTTCTAGCTCAAGGAATAGTTAATCTACTTAGTACTTACCTGTGTGCACGTGTGGGTGTTCGTGTGCACGTGTATATTTTCTATTCCCACAATTTTCTCTAAAAATATAGGTTTGTTTTGTAGTCTGCAAGTCTTATAGTCCAAAACAAAATACAGTAAACTGATTGCACAGCTTGATGCAAATCACCGCTTGACCAAACAAGCCTTTACGTTACCTTTAACTGGGCTCATCTAAAGGTTCGGTTCTGCCATTCACTGATCAGAATTGGATTTTAATTCAGTTAAAAATAATTATAAAAAAAAAAAAAGCCAGCAAGAAAACAGACTAACTGAAAACATTTTTAAAAAGGATTTATTAAAGCATAAACTTGTCAAAAAAATAAAAAGAGTGAGTTACAGAATAGTAAAAACTATATAGCTCATTGAGACTTCACAAAATACAACTGTGCGCACTCGCTCGCCGATCGTACCTGCATGCTGTAAAATTTCAGAGATTAAATGAAAAAAAAAAAAACACATTACTTCTACTTTTCTTGCTCTATGGATTGTCATGGCATTGCCTGTAATCGGATGCGTGCTTCTCTAGAAGTGAAAGGGTTAAGGCAAAACATTCTCTAGAGTCATTCGATTTGCAAGATACAAATGTAAACTAAGTCCCACCGCAGAAGTAAAACTAAATACATATAAAAAACATTTACATGGATTATCAGCAAAATAAACATTACTTTGTAATGGAGATGGTCATAAGGTCATTATTGAAATAAGGGTTTAAACAGTTAAGGCAATACAAATATCAGAATTTGCAAAAATAGGTTGTTGTTTTTTTTTGTAGTTTATTTTGCATAACTAAATAGGATTCTGATGGCTCCAGATGTTGAGCTTCTGATGGGAGAAAAAGATCCAGTAAGAGCCATGTTGCACGGTTCTTAAAAGTGCTTTACGCAGGGATATAAGGTGGAGGTGGATCCTTCTCCTTTTCTGGCATCTTTATGGCCATGTCATAAGTGGGAAGAAGGTACTGCAAGAGAACAATGAGAGAAATATAAATGCTTTTTGGTGTGGAACATTCTACTGGAGATGCTTATCTGTAATGAACAGTATGAATTGCTGATGCACAGTGGTTATTACCCAGCCACACAGACTGCTGTGCATTTGTATGTAAACTGAAAGGAAATGTTAAATGGGTTCTTGTGATCTACAAAAGTCAAAGGTCTGTGTCTTTCAAAATGAAGCATTTTAGAAAACCATTAAAAAAAAAAAAAGTATATTAAAAAAATTAAGTTCTTCTCTATGGAGGCTGGAGGAAAAGGAAAATGATCCTTTTTAGTATATAATAACATTTACTGATACACCATATACATTAAGCTTTTACTTTTGGGGGGTGAGGGAGAAATATTAATTTTTTTTTTTTTTTTTTAATTGCTCCTTACTGCTTCTATCAGTTAAAACCCCTGCTGACAGAAGTGGCAGTTATCAGCAGTATAAGAGTAGGTTTGCACTGGCATTTTTATGTGTGGGCGTATCATACGCCGCGCATAAAAACAAAATTTGCTGCCAGTGTAAACCTATGGCCTTACGCCTGGTTCCGGAAACACTAGCATGTGACGCGCATACTCTGCGTCCAGAACGCTGGCGGTCACATTTTGTGGCGGCATATTACACCGCGCACAAAATACGGCCCGATAGGAAGAGCCGTAAACACCGAGGGAGCATTCACACAGTCGTGGTTAAGTACAATAGAAAAATACGCTTGTGTGAAAAGAAAAAAAAACGCTCCAGTGTATAATGTGTTGCGCATAATATGCTAGTGTGAACCTAGCCTAAGGGGTCAAGTGGTGATTAGCAAGAGGGAGGGGTTTTACTTTCCAGCGCTGCCTCCTGCTGTCACTATCAAGCCAATCTATACATATTTGTAAAGCTCTGTGATCCTCTTCACTTCCTACTCACTGCGGTTAGCATGCTCAGAAGTAGAATTGTGATGTAAAACTGCTTCTGAGCATGCTAATCCCAGCGAGTTTGAACAGGAAGCAGGAAGTGAAGAGGATCGTAGAGGTTTGCACAGCAGTAGAGATTGGCTTCATAGTGACAGCAGGAGGCAGCACTGAAACAGAAGCTCTCTATCTACCTGCTCCCCTTGCAAATCCACCCTTGACCAAACAAGACTTTACTTCACCTTTAAGTTAAGAAAACAGGGGCTTTAGAGAGCTGTTCTGTGGTGTTACATGTTTGGACACATAGTTAAAGGCTGTTCCCTTAGCTCTGCTTGTTTTCACTACTAGGCAACAGCCCGTCTACAGACGACCTTCTGTAATCTTTATCAGCAAAATGTGCTACATGTAATGTTTACTGATTTTGATGAAAGGCTGGGGCCAAGATATACTAATAGGTACAAGTCAAGTCAATCGCGTTTTCCTGACTACAGACAGAATGTGTGCACATCTATAGGCAGCAATAAGGAAGCAATTGGAGGGGAGAAAAAGTTAAAATTTTTTGAGAGGTGTTTATCCGTTTAAGCAGCAGAAAAACTACTTAACCATCAGCCATCAAAAGAGCTACATCGGGCTCGCGAGAAATGGGTTGCCGACCCCTGCACTAGCTGATTATTATTAATTAGGCTTATAATTGTCTATGGTCCAAAACACCTGTGTGGATTATCCCAGAGAAAACCAGCAGTTTTTCTTGAAAATCAGCTAGTGTGAACCCAGCTTTAGGAAAAAAAAAACAACAGATTTTCATTTCACTTTAACATGGCCAATGGCAGAAATGGGTATAAAAACAGGAATACACAGGGGTGTAACAAAAGGACACATACATCTCCTTTATATTTATTGACCCTGAATGTGCAATGAAGGGAAGATCAATAAAAAGAACCCATTAAAGAAATACAACCATAACTGATATGCTGAAAGTACAGGGTCTTTAGGCCAGCTTAAACCGCTACATTATGGAGCGGCAAACTAGTACCCTTGAGCTGTAGTGCTACCTTATGGAACCGCTGTTTCCAGTATCTGATGACCACTACACTGGATTCTCATTATATTTGCAAACGAACCCAGACATATCACCCCACATATTGACTGGCTTTGGAATGTCACATGGTACATTAAACTGCAAATATCAATAAGACAGACTCAGTATTGGTTTTTACACATGCTCTGTAATAAGCCATGGCCCAAGGCAACAGCTTTCTCAGCAGGGAGTGGAGCGGAAATGCTAATAATGGCTGCCACATGTACTTGCAAAATAATAAATGCAAAAGAAGCTTGAATAATTAAGTAGGTGGCTTGGAAGGGACAGATTATGGGTTCATTGTGTTGCTTGCCAAACACTACACATACCTGTGGTGGGGTTTCAAAGGCTGGATACACCGAAATCTCAGGCATATTTCTGTTGCTGATATATTTGTAGCAGTTCCAAACACAGTTTATTAAATAGGCCTAAGGGATGAAAATAAATGAATATATACTGTTTGCAAATGTTTAGGATTTTTACTGTTTAAAACACATTCTCCTCTACCCCATAACATTTGACATGGGTCAGGTTCATAAGTAGTATTTTTCTGCTTGATTGTAACATTGATACACAGAATTATTTCAGCATGATAGATAATGGGGCTTATCCCTTGAATGATGAACACCATAATGACTTGTAGAATATCTAAAGAGTTAATAGCTCCAGTTGAATTTTAAATCCAGGAGCAACAGCTCCATAAATGCCACTTGGAGGAATTATTTTTGTTAGTGGCCTTTTTAAAGAGAGAGAACACTTCATTCTACTGGCATGTCACACTGGAAGTTAAATTCCTGATTTTTGTTTTGCTTCATAGAAAACAATGGACAGAGCAAGGAGTCGTATTCTTATCGACAGATAAAAGACAGAAAGAGAGAGACAAAGCAAGCACAAATCAGGAACTTTACATTTAAATTTAATCTTATAATAAAAGAAAAATTTTAAACAGACATGGGATCTAGTACAAATGACATACGGGAAGTCAAACTTCTATTTTATTGGTTTGTGCTGTCTCTATCTGCTTTCCAGCCCATTACATAAATATGGATAAATACAGGGAAACAAGGTAGATTTCATTTAATTAACAAAATATGGCCAAAAATAATTCAAATTGGGAATTCAACTTCAAGGGTAATATTTTATCAGTATTATGAAGGAATCACTGCCGTGCCAATCAAATAGGAATTTTTTTTTTTCTGGTGATGAAAAGAAACAATTTTTTTCCCCACCAGAACATTAAAGTTTGTATAAAAACAAGGAAGTTCATTTTGAAAGTTGTAAGCTCTTAGCTACAATGCCATTTGATTTATAAATTATTAATATGGCTATATTTTTCAATCTGTCTTCGAAAGATTACATTTTACACCAGTCAGTCCTACCCCTTTACCCCCAATAAGGTCTATTCACTTGCATTTGACTGGAATTTGCACCAGGTTTTTCCTATCAGGAGCAGGTGTACTGAACATTCTAATCAGCAGAGCTAGCAAAAAAAAGTGAAATGCAAGTAGAAAGCACTAATACTTTGTGTGCAATTCTTACAAAACTATTTACAAACAGAGGTAACAAACATAAATATTCATTTTATGCATGCTAGTTCAGAAAAAAAAAAAAAAAAAAAAAAAAAAAAAAAAAGAGTGCTCCTTTAACTTTTCAACCCAAGTGGTTGATTGCAAAGGTTTATGCAATAAACGTCATCCTCAGCACTTCAATTATCATATAGCTGAATTAACATTCTACCAATAAAATCATTTTCAGTGGCAAAGCAAATAAATTGAATAAATAAATAAAGCTGATGGCCATTTTGGACTTCAACATGAAGAAAGACATTATGGGTGAAATTTATTAAACTCTGAAAAGCCGTTTCGGCTTTTCTGAGTTTAATCGGGAGAAGGCTTTGAAGTTTCTCCCGGAAAGTAGCGCGAGATTTGGCTCCTGCGATACTTGCCAGGAGAAACTTTTTTTTATTAAATATATCCATGGAAAGGGTAACCATAGAGTACCTACCTTTCCATGGATATATTCAATAAAAAGTTTGTCACAGCAAGTATCGCACGAGGCAAATCTCGCAATACTTACCGGGAGAAACTTCAATGCCTTCTCCCGCGTTACTAAACTCGGAAAAGTGCAAATGGCTATTCTGAGTTTAATAAATTTCCCTCATTCTATGTTGATTCCCATCATTACTACAATGCATTAAATATAAAGTAATTTTACATACCTGCTTGGGACACAAGCATGAAAAAAACATGTGTGCATCAAACATTATGTAATTTTTAGTAATGTTACATTAATAAAAACTTGGATGGATTATTTTGCCAGCAGCTGCATTCCCAACTCAGCAGCTATAGAGATATTCACTATTCTCAAAGGTCTCAAAACTACATGAGATTTTCTAGGATAACAAACATGTGCAAGTATTCTTTTAAAAAGGGAACGCATAGTAATGACTAACAAAGTCACTTAGCTTTCAATAAAGATTTTTCTTCAAAATGCCTGTAACTCCTTGGACACGATCCAGGGAAGGCAAAAATGAAATATAAGCGCTAAACTATATTTCTTGTCTGTTTGTCCCAAGAGGAAGTTGTAAATTCCCTCCTGACTTAAAAATAACTGTAGCCAATTATATGCTACATAATTAATAAATATGTTTCAAGCCATTACAGGAATCTGCCAACGCAGTCCTCAGGCAAACAGAATTATGCGGTGAGACATTACACATATACAGTACACAGCACAAATATTAAGACAGAACTAACCAAAGGGATTTTAGGTTATCTGTAGATAAAATCAAAATCAAAGTGTTTCATTTGCTTAATCTGACATACAATTATTACAGATTTTTAGGGCATTTCTCTACAGCGTAAAGAATGTAAATTTACCTTCCCTAGGATGATAAGCGCCCCCACAATGACAACAATGAACAGCAGGCAGCTGGAATCCAGGGAAAGCAAGTCTTCCTTGTAAGGAAATTCTGGCTAGAAAAGAAATAGTGTTAATTATACCAGGAATAAAATAAAGAAAACTGTATAAAATGATTGTAGATTGGTAATCTGAAATCAGTAAACCTGTCATTTTAACACTTGTACTTAAAACTAGGTAGCCAATAAATAGAATTTATTGATTTATTTTTTTACAGGGTTTAGTGTCCCTTTAAACTAACCAATCAGTTCAATATTTTTGAGTAGCTTAACCAAAGATTCAGACACTTTCACACTACAGAGTTTGATGTGAATGAGCACGAATGACTCATTGGATCCAACTGCTTGAGTACAAACACATTATTACATTATTCTCCAATTGCTCTCACATATCCATTATTCTAAATCAGCTGAAACTAATTAGGGAGCAGTTTGGCATCATTTCCTTTATAATTCCATCCCACAAATTGCATTCAGGTATGTGTTTGGTCAGACATTCCTAAATGCAGCAAAAACTGGAAATGCAAAACTAGCATCTAATTGGCAGTGCTTAGTGTGGAGAATGTAGCACATCATGAAATATGCACTGCACACAATGCTACTGTACGCTGTAAACATTTTAGGCAATATCTTTTGCACATAGAAAACATTATGCTTTCTGCATGAACATACTCGTCTTCCTTCTGAAAAATCAAAAAAACTTCATCTTACCAGCTGATCCAAATATTCCTTAATTCCACGGAGGTATGTTAGAGAACCAATTGCAAACAGGCACGCAAGGGCAAAATCAAATAACTGGTAGCAGAAGAATGGTATTAACCAGCCTCCTCGGTGCTGGAAATAAAACAGGTATAAATTCAGAATTAGTCATTCATATTAGTACAGACATATGCCAAGTAGACTTTAATACTGTAATGGTATAGGGCAGCGGTCGGCAAACTGCGGCTCGCGAGCCGCTTTTGGCTCTTTGGCCGCGGTGTGTGGCTCCGAGTGATCTGCCCTCCCTCCCGCCCCCAGCATTTGAGGTCTCTTGTGATGGGACATCAAAGGTCATGTGATCGGGAGCGTACTTGCTCCTCCCAGTTTGCGGCTCCCAGAGGAATTTGCAAAGGTAGAGGAGGGAGATAAATGGCTCCCTCCTCTACGAAGATTACCGACCCCTGGTATAGGGATTCATAAAAAATATATACTATATGATGTCAAAAAAGTACTGTACTTTAATCAGAAATAATGCTGTATAACAAAGATGGGCAAAGAGAAAGGAAAAAAAGGCAAAATGTTTCCTATATACATGTAACAATATGTACACACACATATACACACAAACAAAAAAAGTATTGCAAAGTTTATACAATGTGTAATGCTAATTTGTCACAATAAAGAAATATGTTAAAAAAACAAAAAAAAAACAAAAACCTACAGTTGGCTTAACTGAACCCAATGTGTTAGTTTAAATTGTTGGGGGATTTTTTTTTATTCAACTAAAATGACATCTGCAGTTTGACAGGGTAACATGCAGAATTTTAACTGCCTAATTAAACATTTTCGTCTTGTTTTGGACTGAATAGTACATTTATTGTTTTAACTTTAAAGTAAATAAAAATGTCCTTTTTTTTTTTTTTTTTTTTTTTTAAGCAGGTCTACATTTTCATATTTTAGTTAAAATTATAATGTTAAGAGTAATACCCTGTTTCCCCTGAAAATAAGACCTAGTGCTTCTTTAGGAGCAAAAATGAATACAAGACCCTCTCTCATTTTCAGGGAAACATGGTATATATATTTACATAAATAGAATCATTGTTCAACAGCACATCTTCTTTATGGCAGGGATAGTATTACTTTGATAACAGAGAGGAAGATATAAATTCTATATGTTGTGAAGCTAGAATGTGGCATTATCGATGCAATATTAATGGAAGTCTTTCCTCGCAGACACTTTCACATTTTTTTGTTTTATAAACTGGATTTGGTTGCAGGAGTTCATAGCTAATTGATCATGGCAAACATTTATTCAACGTTATTTAGCTTTCTAGTCAAAAAAGAAACAATCATCCCTTTAATCCTAACACTGCAATGCTAACCCCAAAGAGCAAGAAAGTAACCACATGGGATACAGCTTCACAATGGAGCCTGGGAGGACAAGGCTCTCTGCATGCAAACATTTAGCAACTAATTGTTGGTGTGCATTGTAAATCGCTAACTAGGCCAGAAGCTCCAGGCAAGATAAATCAGTTTAGTGCAATGGAAGATGGACTTTGACTGGTTTTCTATTGTTAGTATATGGAAATCATGGATGTCAACAACTGGGCCATGGCCATTACCCTTTCGTGTTTATGGAGTGATAATCACAGTCATTTGCTTTAAAGACATTTGTGGAAATATATCAATGGAGTAACTTTTAGAGAGAGGTCTAAAAACCTATTGCAAACAATCACAAGCTCTCTTTTATAATGCTTTCTTCCTTATACTAGAGAATGCTGACTCATCTGTAGTACTTTTTTTTCACCATTTAGTCAAGACTAAATTTTCGACTAGCATCCCTGCTTAACCGTAGGCCAGGGGTTAGCAAACTTTGATATCAAAAGAGCCATTTTGCCCCCTCTTCCACTAAAGAAA
>WMED01025551.1:228-10992 GCA_019650415.1 Pipa parva
ACTCATCCCTCTACTCATATAATACTACAGCATTCATCCCTCTACTCATATAATACCACAACACTCATCCCTTTACTCTATTTTCTATATAATACTACAGTACTCAACTATCTAATTTGTCTGAGCAAACACATCTCTCTCTTGTGTTTACCCAGCACCATTTATCAGTCTTTGCATGAAGGTCAAAGCCAATTAGTATTTTTATTCTTCAGTTATTTGTGATAGCATCCAAATATACATTAGCATTGAAAAATAGGAGTAGATGGTAGCAGTGAGTTAGGCCACGAGCTTAACTCCAGTAGATATCAGTATTTTCTCTTGGCTTCCTCTGTGTGGTTGACATCAGTAATAACCATGCATAATCAACCACTTTATTATACCATAATAATATAATATATATACTATATTCACCTGCCACACAAAATTTCACCTAGAAGATATGTCTAACATGTAAAATATACACAGTATATGTTACTGCTTGAGTAAGTAATATAACCCAGGAACAGACATGAGCAGAAGTGGTAACTGCCAGTTAATGACAATATACACAGTTCTATGCTGCTTGTCTACATTTGTTTAAATCAGTCACTATCCACTTAGATCACTTAGTCACTTAGATTGTAAGCTCCTTGGGGCAGGGACCTTCAACCTCTTGTGTCAATCACTACCTAGCACTTAATTTGTTGTACCCTTGCTTTATTTTACTTGTATTGCTTAATGCACTTTTCCCTTGTTTGTATTGTACTTGAATCGCTGAATTGTACAGCGTTGCGTAAATTTGTGGCGCTTTATAAATAAAATTATACATACATACATACATACTATCCCCATAAGTGGGACTTTTGTAAAATGTATGCTTTATAATCTTCTATTACTTTATAGATGGTGTTGGTTTACTCACAATCAGGCAACGAAAGATGAAAAGCACCCGCAAAAGTCAATCCCACTCACAGCCAACACTAAAAGGCAGTTTCCAGAGGTGCATAGCTGTAACTGCATATAATAAACTACCGTCTTGGGTCACGGCCACACCCTCTACAACCCTTTAAGCCCCTCCCCTGGGGGTTACTCTTGCTGTATATTACCTGTATAATATAACTAAGAGGATAGGCATATATATATAAAATGATAAATAAGAGCTATTAGCAAAACTGTCATTATAATCATCATAAGGAAGTAAAAACAAGCTCAAAACTGCACCTCCCCCACTTAGAACTGTTTACGCGAGGGTGGAACAGCGCGGATGGAGACAAAATCTACCTACACTTTCGTTTTCTTTTTGTTCACTAATATTTATTTTTGATCTTATACACCAACAATTAGCATTGCGTGTTCCAGTTATAAAACGGCCTTGACGTGTAACTCTGAACTAACAGCTACGCCCCCCCACCCAAAAAAAAAAAACTTACTTGTCGGTACAGGAAAGGAAGGGGGTGGGGGGGGGGAGTGAGGTTTTAATTTTCAGATTTTTATGCTTTAATAAGGTCCTTCTATAAATAACGCTAATGTAAAATTTGACATGTAGCCAATTTTTCACAAAATAAAACTAAATAGGCCAACCAAAGACTCTTCTTTCCCCATGTCTTGCACAGAATACAATTAAGTAAAAAAAGAAAGAGCTGTATACATTATCCGCGCAATACCCGATCCTTTTAAATCGCTGCTCTAGAAAAAAAAAAAATATCATAAAAGAAAAAAAAAAATGCTAAAGAGGTAAAATATTCCTTCTCTTCAGCCTGGGCCTTTAATTATAATTTCCGAGTGAATTGGAAGGATGTCAGGTCTGACATCTCTTTCTGCTTCTGAGAATTATTCACATCTGTATGATTTAGTAATTGTTTTCACCATAAAGTTATTGGAGCAATTTTGCTCTCTCTATTCGCGATCAATTCCACCTCTCCAGGGCGCACTTGAAAAGTGATATTTGAAAACGGGGCCCTGATAGATAACGCGGTTAAGCAGCAGAAAAGACAAGCAAACCTAATCCTGTACAAATTAGTTCAGCTGCCAGCAATACTTTCCCACATAGATGTAAATTATATTGTCATACTCAGACTCTTTCTACTGTAGCTTTGCTGCTCGGCTAACAAGAAACCACTTTGGCTTTATAAAGATGAGCTGAAGCGCTTTCTTGCTGACAAATTTGCAAATTCGCCAGTTCAGCACAAACAGGGAGACTTGGAAGGAAGGGACATGGTGAGAGGGGGGGTTGACTAAGGATATTTTTTATTATTATTTTGTATATATATATATATATATATATATAGTGGTCATTTATTTCTTTTTTTTTTACCTGGTGTCAAAGTCTTTCCTGGGGAAATATTATCCCGGAAATCACAATTAACTATTTGCACATCTGTGAGATTAGATCTTTTTCTTTCATTCCTTCTCTAATATGCGCATGAAAATATTCCGCTGCCCCTCTGAACGGCGTCATACTTAACCCACCCGACACCCAGAAAGACATCAAACACTGCGTCGCACGGTGTCGCACTGGGAAGTATAATAAACGAAAATGCCTGCTATGATCCACATCACTGTTGTTACGTATGGATGGCGACAGTATGACATATCAGGATTTGTACCGTAGTGTTAAAAAAAATACGCTTGGCAGTAACATATTTTTAAAAGAGATTTGTGAACTGTGTTGTTAAAACAGGGGTCGGCAACTTTTTTGGCTGAGAGAACTATATTAAGTGCGGCTATGCTCATCCCCTTTTGAATTTGCCGCCGCTGATGTCATGCATGATGTCAGCGGCTCTGGATTGGCTAGGAACCCGGATGTGCTGAGAGAGCTATGTCTCTACAGCGCCTGCCGGCATTCAGCTGTCACACTCTAAGGAGCGGTGCTTGCATGCGCGCACCACTCGTTACAGTCTGCGAGCCAGACACAGCCATCAAAAGAGCCACATCTGGCTCACGAGCCATAGGTTGCCAACCCCTGTGTTAAAATGTTATCTTTTGCAGATGAATTCATAAATTGTATTTCTGTCTGTTTTTACATTTGCTTACAGCAGCCATGTTGCAGGCGTTTGTAAAGTAGACCTCATCCCATCCAATTGTTTTCTATGGTGCTATTGATAACACATCACAGTCAGGAAGTGCCCCAGAAAGCTCATTTTTTAAAATAAAGCTAAATAGCATACTTTTTTTTAATAGGCACAATTCAGAATTCTTTGAAGCACAGACTGAATACATTATAACTATAAATACATTTGAGGCACTTTCATTTTGGTGCCTACTGTTCTTTTATTTATTGGGCAAAGCAATTCATTTGTTATTTACTAGTTCAAATTATTTTTCACCTTGAAGCAGACTTGCCTGGTATGAAACCGAGGCTTTCGTTTGTACATAAAGCACATTATATATATGAGCGGGGTCTGTAATATTGCTTACGTTCTCCATAGACCGAACTGCCTCCCAGGAGGTCCTATGTAGGTTGAACTGCGTCTATTTATATAAATGGGAAATGTTATGTTTGATGAAGTTGATAAGGTAGTTTGCGCTCATATGTTTCAATGCAAATGTACAGAGGTGACCGAGATTAAAGAGGGGAGAGAATAAAAGGTTCAGTGGAGGCAAGAGAGAGAGATTTTATATAGATCTGTGAAAGACAGTTTAAGAAGGAAAATGAAATTACTGTGGGTGAACGAGATTAAAAAGGCATGAGGCAAAAATAAAGGTAAAAGGTCTAGTAGACATTAATGATGTAAGGTGCGATGTCATTTAAATAGCATAATGGAGAAACTGAGACCGTGTCATTGGCTGAAGGTGAGAACAGGTTTGCTATGGGGAAAAAAAGAGGATAGATTTTATTAAACAACAAGCACTTAGATTGTAAGCTCTATGGGGCAGAAACCTCCAACCTCTTGTGTCAAAGTGAAGTATCCTTGTGATATTATACTTGTATTGTGTAATGCACTTTTCCCATGTCTGTATTATATTTGTATTGCTGAATTGTACAGCGCTGCGTAAATTTGCGGCGCATTATAAATAAAATGATACATACATACCATAGTCTGCAGGACACCTGTCTTTAAATAAATCTCACTGATCTAAGCTAACTCGGCTGCAATTTAAACTAAAACAATGCAGAACCAGTATCGGCATCAGTGGAAAGGAGCCGATAATCTCCTTCCATTTCTATACAGGCCTTTGGGTTTCTTAAAGTGACCCGTGTGTGGATCATTACATTGGAGTCAGTGAATGCTATTTTTTTTTTCCTGCTATTGAAACCATTAATGTAAACAAGTTTTATAGAAATTGCTAACGTATTATACAAGCAAGAGTCTCTAGAATCCATTAAATTACTATTACAGTCTGGGTTGGCAGTTGCTTATAATGATATATGGTCAATGGTCAAAATTCTGCATGGGCTTTATTCAAGCAGATCCAATAAGGATATTTTGCTGTAACTTAAGCAAGCGGAATTCACATAATACTGCTTGATTGATTTGTATAAAGTAGGGAACAGTATTGCACTCGTACAGGGGAGGCAGGCTTTCTTATTAAACCGTGTTACTAGCCTTGCAGTGCTCTCATTTACATATTAAGGGCTGTATCTCATATTAGCGCTGTCGTATGGATACATCATGTCATGACATCCAGAAATATCATACAGGAGAGGCAGAAAGAGCCCTTGCAACCAAAGTGAGGCTCTGTGCCTATAAACCAACTGTTAAGGCTTCTCCTCCTTACTCTGGCATTAGTGTTACTTGACAAGAAGCCACCAGCAGGGGGTACACTCGAGTCCAGTGAGGGCGAACCTTTACGGCACTGAGTGCCAAAAAATGACGTCACTCACCAGTGCCTTTCCTCCAAAATGCAGGCGGTGATGAGTGACATCATAGCGCCTGCGTTGGGGAAGAGCTCTGCTGGGGATATCCTATCGGCGAACGAGTGCTCCTTTAGAAAACTGTCAGGTCGGGTTCGCGGCCTGCACTGAATTAGCGCTCGCTCATTGGGGGATTAGGGATAGCAGCGGTGGCAATGGCATAAGTGCCCCCTCTGGCACGCATGCCATAAGTTAACCGCCGCTGCTATCCTCGATCCCCCCAGCGAGTGAGCGTTAATTCAGTGCAGGACGTGAACCCAACCTGACCGTTTTCTAAAGGAGCACTCATTCGCCGATAGGATATCCCCAGCAGAGCTCTTCCCCGATGCAGGCGCAATGATGTCGCTCCGCCACTTGTGCCCTAGGTCTAGGATGAATTGCCTAAGTGGATAAAAAATGGCTCCCCAACTCTCCTACAGAATGCATTTACCATCCCTTTTTTTATTATTATTATTATATTATAATAATAAATAAATAATTTATTGTTATTTTAATAACAATTGTAGATTACATTTCAAATGCAACGCACATTTACAATGTATCAGTTTCTATAAGCCGTCACGGACGTTCACTATGCGTTCAAGGCTTGGGTCTGACAAATGAAATAAAGGAGTGCGTGTGCGCAGGGACACTGGGTATTTTATCCAGTAACGGATTAAAGATTTTTGTAAACAAGTTGATAGGAAAACACAATGAATTTCTAATGAAGACCTCGCTTGGCAGCAAACATATAACAGTTCAGATACAAATACCTGGCACATCAATTTCACTTGCCATATTTTCACTTTTACGGTGTTATTGGTGCTTTAATAACTATATCCATTCAATAAAGTGCTTAATAGACTCAGAGGAGATCATATTATTTCAGTCCTATGGCTTAATGGACCAGTGATTAAACAGGTGCATCAGCGCATTAAAATAATCGTAGTGACAGCAGGCAATTTTGTGTCAGAAGCCCTCCTTATTTTAACAAAAGAGGATCATTGCTTTTCAGGTGCAAAATGCCACACATAACAGTAGGATGAAATCCCACAGCTTCCCAGAAGCCTTTGGCTGAAACATACATCTTTATTAGTTTGAGCGGTCAGCACTCTAGGATGGCTGTTTATTCTCATTACTGAAGCAAGGTGAATCAATTGGGGTGGGGGTACGAACTGCGGCTGAAAAACCTGTGACTATGCAGAAATCCAGGTTAATAAAATAGCAGAAGGACAAGGAGAGTTTCAACAGAGTTGTTCCTTACTGGTTGTTACACTGCTCTGATTGCACTGGCCTAGCAAGGCAAGATAGCAAGCGATAGATCATTGTTTTATTCTGTAACAATGATACATTAAGCAGAGAGCAATAAGTGATTCTCGTGAGCTAGTAAGTCTTGGCTTTAGCTCAAGCCCGCATTTACCTCTATTACCTACCGAGGACGTGCTTGCTGCGTATAAATTCCCAATCGTCGTCCTTACACGGAGACAATGTCCAAGGGTACGAGCCGTCAACCCAAGCCATCTGTATTAGAGATCTAAACTTTCATGATTTGCAAAGAATATTAGTGTCGACATTTAACGTGCCGGTAGGATTTTGGAAGTGTGTTTTTTTCTTAGCAAAAATATGTTATTTAAGATTGGAACAAACTCATTCTAGACTAATAAATGTCTCCTTTTCTTTTATTTTATCATGATTTCATTTAGGGGGTTATTCACTAAAGTCCAAATTGTTGCGTATAGGTGCAAATTCGCCAGATAAAGAAACTCGCAATAGACGGCTACTCTCGCAGTTGCATCTTTATAATGAGAATATTGTCATCATGATTTAAGGGATCTGATTGGAGGAGCTATAATGTCAATCATCATTTAACCCTGCCCTCCCAACACTCGGGAAAGAAAAGTCAGGGTGACAGGGAAGATGACAGAGAGAAACACTGTATAAAGGTACATTATTTAATACATTTATATTTACATAATGTTTATTTCATTAGTACAACCTAAATTAGTATTAGTGTTTTGAGGTGACAGGTGCACTTTAAATGGCAGGGGTGGCCCGAAATATTGGGTGGCAGTCGCTAGTGCTGGACTAGAGTGCTGGGGTTCACCAGGAAAAGAAATCAGTGGCTCATTCTTACTCAGAAACGAGCAGGAACAGTAAGATAAAGTACTAAATGCAGTTTAAGAAACAGTCTATGTAAAGCAGGGGTGGGCAAACTACGGCCTGCGGGCCGCATCCGGCTCTCCAGACATCTCAAACCAGCCTGCGTAAGGATGTAAAAACAGGGGGTGTGGCAAAATGCCGTAGGCCTCAGTATCCTAGACACACAGCCTGGCCCTCTCAAGCTATCCGGGCCATTCACGCGACCCGAAGAAAAAAAATAATTGCCCGCCCCTGATTTAAAGCCATAGTCACATGAAACATTTAATGCTGGTGAAAAGAGAAATAAATTCATCTCAGAAAGTCAGTAAAAGGAACTGGTGGGTTTATTTGGATTTATTGCCAGGTTCCCAGTGTGTATAATAAACATTAGAAGGCTTGTCATGTCAGCCATTAACATGTTTCAAAATTAGCGCTTATACAGAGAAACAAACCGCAAACGAAGCATTTTTCTGTAGGAGAAAGTAGAAAATGTGTCACTGCGAAGACGAGATGTGAAATTTGGCAGAAATAATAAAAAAAAAAGCTACGGTGTTATTTATTTATTTCATCCAAAGGCTCCTTTCATTGGCGAAGGGGGCGCAAGGGTTGGACAATGGCTTCTTGAAAGCACTCAGCAGGAAAAGACAGGTTTGAAAAATACTAATGGCCATGATTAATGACACTAGGTTAGAGAAGAGCAGGGATGGGACTAAGACCCATATATCATACTCTTGCTTCTTTCTCTTCAGACAACCAATAGGGTATTCTGCAGAAGCTTTATCGCTTTCCTGCGCTAGAGTCTCTCCTTTCCCCTCTCTCAAAAAGCAATATCTTTTGAGGAAACAGTGCCCGTTAATAGGGAAACACTGCGCCGTGGTTTTTAGAAAAAGGAATTTATTTATTTATTTGTATTTTGTGTAAACATAGTCACAGTACGACAAAGAATATCGATCTCGGTTGCTATAATATTTGACATCAAAGCGAGGGAGGCTTTATACCGAAAGGACAAGGTAAATATTAATTCACTTGTCGTCTGAAATTTGGACAAGTAGGAAAAGGGCAATGTAATCTATATTACTAAAGCAGGTGAAAATAAAACCTTAGATAATTCTTGGGCTGGATATACTTGTGTCTTTTTTCAGCCTTATAAACTGTGTTACTAGGTTATATCATCCATTAGGTATACAGCTCAATGACATCATCTCTGCTCATACCGGCAATTTGGTCACTTCATTTGAAAAGCCTTTTGGGTGAAATGTCAGCAAAATAATATTTGGAAATGACGGCACAACTCCAGGAGCCCTGCCTTAAGTTACCCAGTCACCTTGGTGTGTAAATTCTCTGCAAGTTACCATAACCAGCAGTGATTGTTATTTTCTAAATTGGTGAAGTGCCTATTTATGGCAAATTCATGCATCTAAGGAACAATTTGCAGTTTGATGAATTTTCCAACAAGTGATCAATGGTGTGAATCGATGTTGGAATTTGAGTGCCTTAAAAAAACTAATAATTTGCATTGATTACAGTCACAGCATCAGCTGTACTGTTAGCCAGCACCCGATGTTTCCCCCGATGCTTCCTTCACAGAGCACTGGTTGACTGAGAAGCCAGCTGCAGCTCCTTCTTCTCGATTCACTGGCCTCTTCCATCATCACGCTCATTGTGTGGAGCGTTCTCATTGGCCCCCGCAATGAAACTGATAATGTTTAAGCCATTTTTCTCCCAAAGTGAAATAAGGTGGGAGGAGCTTCGTGCTGGATTCTCAGTCAGACAGCGCTGTGAAGAAGTGTCAGGGGAAGCATTGGGAGCTGTCTAATTACAGCACAGCTCATGCTGTGACTGTAATCAATCAGCTCTTTATAAGGTAAGTATTTTAATCATTCTATTTTATTTTTTTGCTTTAGGTCTCCTTATCAGATGAATTTGCTACAATTTGAGTTGCATCGGCAAAATAGACACAAGGTCACCTCTCTGTATTCACTAAGCAGAAAATAAACTTGGTGAACAGGCGGACAGTGGAGATTGCTGGTGCATGTGCAGTCAGTGCAAAGTCATGTGCAGTGGGGCGAATCGGACAAGTGAAGGGCAGTGATGTTAGTCTCACTATATCCCACTAACTGTGATTATTCTATCTATTTCTTCGTCATCATGTCCGTAGATCATGTTGTCACTTAGCCACAGTCGCCATTGTCACTTTTGATGAAGTAGTCGCCTTATGCCACACTTTAGCTCTGCCATTAGCCCCTGAATTTGCTAGTCTGAACAGGTGAATTTGGAGCAGTACGTCTAATCACATCCGCACCTTCAACAAATTCTGCAGCTTAGTCAATAGTAGAAGAACCTGTGCACGTGCAATGCAATGAGATGCAAAGAGCTCCGTAAGTTTGCGACTATTATCCATGCCTGCATTTGTTGCGTATTCGCCACTTCGCAGACTTTATTCCAGAAAGGACATTGGGTAAGAGGAGAATAGATATGAATCCATGGATCTATGTGACTCTTCAGCCTTTAGTCAATAAAACCCATATTACCTGAATGTTTGCTAACACAAGCAATAGGAGCCTCTGTTTTACCAGCGTTTAGGCCACACACCCTTACCCCAGGGTGACGTCTCACAGTGCACATCCTCAGGACTTTCCACATTCATTTGGAAAAATAACAAAATTTATGCTCCTTAACCCATAGAGGCATAAACCGCCAACGTACAATCAAGAAACCAGCTACGGTTAGTCTGTAGTACACAGCTCTCATGCACTACTGTCACAATAGCGCTTCTCCAGCAAGCACCTCCTCTCTCTTACACAATTCCCAGCCTAGCTTGATTGTGTATATATGTATATTGTGCAGTCGCTCCCCTCTACTTACAGACTTACATCAATGGGAAGCCAACATTCTGACAAATGGGCTTAGCGATTGAGAGCGGTGTACGTGTTGACAAGTACAGTAGGCTTTAGTGTCCTGTCAAATGTATGTCATGTTAGAATTTGCTACTTTGATGCTCTATTTACACTTGATCCATAGGCAAAAGTTCCATGTAGACACACACAAAGTGATCTGAAGAGTTTGTGACCATCTTAAGGTGTCAAACTTAGATGCAAATCAGCCACATCAAAGTCTGACAAATAAGTTGAGTTGGAGAAGTGGTGAACGGCTGTGAATTGAGTATAGATGGGCCACTCTTCACACATATGGACTAAAGGCTCAACCAATTAACACTTTCTCACACCATTGTCCTGTATCTGCAATTTGGTGGATTTCTTTAATTGCATTACTGTAACTTTACACTTAGAGGGTAATTCACTATGCTCCGAAGTGAGGTGCGTACTGTTCGCCTCACTTTGGAAAAACTGAAATGCACATGCTGATGTCCGCATGCAGAACATTCGCATTTCAGTTTTTCCGAAGTGAGGCAAACACTACGCACCTCACTTCGGAGCATAGTGAATTCCCCCCTTAATTGTTTGACATTCCATATGGGTGTAAAACTTATTACATCTGTACCAATTTGTGACTTTGTACTTTTGCAATGTTATTACTGATAATATCTCACTGTACTGTATAGCGCCAGTCTCTTACTTTTCACTGATAATATCTCACTGTATAGCACCAGTCTCTTACTTTTTATCTTTGATGTTAAATTGATTAGATTTCATTGCTTTGTTCCAGTTTGTGATTTTTTTGATGTCAGGATGTTAAACTGATAACATGTTACTATGTTGTATCAGTTACTGTATAAATTTATTACTCTTGTATGTATATATGTATGTATGTATGTATAATTTTATTTATAAAGCGCCACAAATTTACGCAGC
>WMED01025552.1:0-10992 GCA_019650415.1 Pipa parva
AAGGTGCGGAGTCTAAGGTAAACCCTGTTATTCACCATTGATCCTCGCAAGGGGATGTGGGCTTCGATGCAGCGAATACCCAGGTCGCGACCCCTAGGTTAGCTGTCCACTGGTGGATAAGAAGAGACACCAGGAACAAGCGAAAGGTCAGGGCAGGCAGCAAGAATCAAACTTGAGGTACAAGCCAAAGGTCAGGGCAGGCGGATAACAAGCAGAGTCAAAACAGGCAGAAGTCAAAACTGGGAAATCAGCAAACAGACAAAATAACAGGAGCCACAGAATGAACTAGCAGGTTCTATATTCAGGCGCAGGCTGAACAGGAAAGTGGCATTATAAAGGCAGACTGGCGGGAAAAGTCGTGCGCCGGAAATGATGCAACTACGACGCAACCGTGACACATTCCTGCGTCCGCGTCTGGAGAACAACATCATACTCCTGCGACCATGACGGAACCGCGTGCGAATGCCAGAAGACCTGGTAAGTACCTTTCCTGACAGCGGGGTAGAAAAATAAAATGTCAACTCTCAGGAAGACTAATTAAGGGAAACAAACAGCCAGTATTATTTCTTCCCTAGACTTTTTTTTAACTATTTGTGTCAGCAATTGGCTTAGTATAAAGGAGTTTTATATGTATGTATGCAGTTATATCAGCACTGATATAAAGTTTCTGAAAGTTTCTAAGGGCGAAATTGAATAAACTCGGAAAAGGCTGGTTTCACCTTTCTGAGTTTATTCCCACGAGTTTCTCGTGGTAAATATCACAAGATTTTTTTTAATGATGTTTACCGACAGAAACTTTTTGTTTGAGTTTTTTTATTGAATTTTTTGATAGAAAGGTAGCCATATTTTACATTGGAATGCTTTTCCGAGTTAACTAAAATTCCCCCTTAGGGCGAAATTTATTGAAGCCGGAAACACTGCTCTGGATTTTTCCGACTTTTCCAAGAGAAATCTCATTTTGTTTTCGCAAGATTTCTTTAGAGATCTACAGATCGAGTTTTTCAATCCCAAGTTTTCTAGATTTTTGAAGGAAAGGTAGCCGTGCTACTAAATGTAAAGTTAGTGGGAAAAAAATTAAAAAACTCGAGATTGAAAAACTCAATCTCGAGATCTCGAAAGAAATCTTGGGAGAACAAAATGAGATTTCTCTGTGTAAAGTCAGAAAGACCACTTTAATAAATTTCACCCTAATGTAAATTGGGGTGCCCGCTACCATTCAGCTGTACAATAGATATAGTGAACTTGCATTTTTTTTAGCCAAACTTTTATTGCAATTTAAAAATGGGCAAAAGAAAACTATTTAACTCATAAAAACACATCCTGAAACACATCAGTCTATCTTAGCTTCATGAAATGAAAGTGATTTCATTAGACAGACTTGTAAAAAGATTTCATACAAAGGTTGCAAGATGGTAAACTAGATATAATATGGGGAGGGGGCCCTGCAAGCCAGTCAGACCACATTTAAATTATCCACAAGTAATGGGTACACAGTTCGCTTGAAGATCTTAGCTAGAGTTCCAAACATCTTCAATGCCATAACTACTGAAAATGCAGCACATGACATCACATGATAGAATCCAGTTTAGTTCTACTTCTATTCTTGTTAGTAAATGGTATATTCATACCATGGCAAATAATCAACATATTTGAAACGCCTTTCATTTCGCTTCTGTGCTTCTTTTTTAAAAGGGCTCTGCTGCAATGCTGAGGCCCCACGTCAAGTCTTGTCCTGGGAACCAGTTTGCTTAAAAATGCTTAATGACTATTAAGCGCAATTTATAAGTAATTGCTTTAGCCATACAACTCAATATATAAAACAATATAAAATTGCTACAATGAAGAGCTATTTAACTAACATGGGCCTTGCAAAAAGACCAACATAGTCCAATATCTCATTATTAATTATCCCTGCAGATTGGAAGTGCTACAAAATACATAATGCGACATTCCATAACTGCATTAAAAGGTAATTTGGTCAGTGTCCAGATTAAAAAAATATCAAATATCTGGGTTTGATTTGACAGAAGCAGTCTCACTTTTTGCTCAGTCTATTTTGCCTGAAGGAAAGAGTTTGACCAATATTATAAAGGTGCAAAGGTACCAGTCTTCCCAATTATAGAGCTGGTGCACCTTTTGAGCCTGTATAAAGAGCTCTATGTATAAGGTACACTGCATTTCTCTGGTTTTAGTTCCCCTTTAAATTCTGCTTCTCGTGGCCTGGAAAGTAATACTGCATTATTTATACTGAATATTAGGAGGACATTAAATCATGCAATCAGCAGCATTAGTACCACTGTAATATGTCTTGAGCATAAAGCTTCTGAACTTTACAACAAAACAAGCCATTTATTGTTCTTATTTTCCTACTATAAATAAAGCTGGGAAGAAAGAAATAGTCTAAGCACCTATTTCAGAAGATTACTTTTTGAGTTCTGGCTGTTACTTGTGATAAAAAGAGGGCAATTTGTGATTAATGAAAAATAATTAAATAATAACTGAAAATATACCAATTTAACTGAATTTTATCCCATCTGGAAAGCATACTCCTCAATATGTGTTTCTTTTGTATATTTATTTACGTACTTTGAGTCCTTTGTGAAGCACCAACAATACAAGCCATGAACAATATAAAATCTACTTACATTGCAAAGTGCCTTCCAGCATTTAAAGGCTTTGAGGGACAAAAACCCAGCATGTTCTTCTTAATGTCCTATATTACAAACTTAGATATAATAAATAATAGATCAACACAGAATTATTTACTCATATTTTTACATAAATATACATAAAAATGATGTCCTATATTGCAAATGTCATGAATATTAAAAAGTATGAAATAACTTTTATTATATATGTATATATATATATATATATATATATATATATATATATATATATATATATATATATATATATATAGCAAGCAGCCCAAATACAAAAAATATTAATCATAGAATGGCTGGAAGTGTCATGGCATTACATTTCATCCATACACTTTTTGACTACTCTGCCTTTAGTATAATATCTCTTTAGTCTGTAATCTTAGGTATCTGATATCTTTGCTGTAACTCCATTAAAATTTAAAACCACCATTTGGATTGGCCTGGCTATTATTTATATACAGCATTTGTAAAAATGTTACTTTGTAAGTTAAATTAATTAATTGTGTTGCTTTCTATATTGTTTTCTCTTTACTGATAGCAGCAATGTTGTTAAACAGACCTTACCTAGCCCTGTTGTTTTTCTCAGTGCTTTAGAATTAGATTATACATATTCATGAAGAAGGGAATTCACCATTCAGCGAAGTGAGCTCCGAATCCTTCGGCTCACTTTGCAAATGGTATTATGCGCTCGCTGATGTCCTGCATGCGGACATCAGCAAGTGCATTAAAGGGATTCCAGTCTCGGCGAGGCAACTCTTTTGGTCTCGCCGAGACTGGAATCCCTTTAATGCGCTCACTGACGTCCGCGCGCAGGACATCAGCGAGCGCATAATACCATTTGTGAAGTGAGCCGAAGAATTTGGAGCTCACTTCGCTGAATGGTGAATTCCTCTCGAAGTGTGCTCAACTGCCAAATTTTGAAGCTAACTATCTAAATATCATACTTTATAGACACAACTTATTCATCAAAGTGAGAATTTGACTGTGAAAGTAAATTCTCACCACTTTGGGTCATTAATGCTCCAATGTTTAATGATAAAAAAACTGCTTCTTGGCCCCCTACCAGTTCATGGGCTTCAAACATCAACCTAAGGTACATTGTACATAATCCGACTCTGGAGTTTTGGATGATGCAGGTAACTGAAACAGGAAGTTACCTGGAGAAGTACTATCTGGTTGTGGGGATTGAAATTTGGAAGTGTATCAAAGAGAGACCCTCAAAATAAAGGAACATTTCGGGCTTCTGTCTAACTCACTCAGTACTAAGACTTGTTTTATTTTTGGATTACCAAACTCAAGAAGCCTGTTTTGAAAGAAACATTGTTTTGCCTACTTACAATTCCCAGGATGGGCACTGCCATTGAAATAAGCATCTGCTTTTAGCCATATTTCAAGGTAACCAATTAAAGACATCACCCTGTGACCAATGGGATTACTCCTTACTGTGTTGTTCAGAAGAAGGAATCATATTGAAAATGCTAAGCTCAAAGATCTTCCCCCTCATCAAATTGTGCTTGGAAGAGAAGAAGGCAACCGAGGATAGAAACGCTGACCTAAATTTGATTTTGTAAAGTATTGGAGTTTCTAAATTCACAGCAATAATATAATTACTGTTTTACTAGAGAATATAAGTAAAAAAAAAAAAAAACACAAACTGAAGCTACCATTAAATCTGTAGAGGGAGAGTAATGTGTTTTTCCAATCCAGCAATAACTATTATTTCATTATTTTTTAATAGGGTGTATATTTTATCACCAAAAGCAAACCTATAACATTAATAGCACTTTTTGTTAACCTTCTTTCCAAAGGTCTTTCTGTCTTTCACAGATAATGGCTTTTATTTTACAGTGGGTGATTTCTTGGGAAATGTGCAGGCATATAGTGCTGTAAAATTAGACTTACGGATAAAAGAGAAATGTGAAAAGTTGATCTTTAAAAGCTCCGAACCATTACAACAGAATATTGAACTGAAGCTGTATTCATCTGTATGGATTTTGGTCTAGTAATGGAAATGAAAGCGCAAGAGGTATCATTATATTTTCACATTCTGCATATTTTTCTAGCTTCTGCTAATAATGCCAACCTAGAGTAGCAACTTTATTAAACACTGCAGTGAACAAAATGCTTTGGTTTAAATTATACATTTTATCGGGGCCAATAATGTAATTACAAAAACTCATGCACCCTACCCATCCACCTATCAATGTAAATGCTGTGAAATATACCCTATGATATATGGTTATCCTCATTTTATCAATGAAAAATGAGACATATACTCAGCAGTGACACATAATTATAAATATTTTACACATTTTTTCATTTTTTTTTTGTTTTCTTTACTGTAAATTTCTGTCAGTCCGCAGCTATGGTAAGCGTCCGAATTGGTCGCAAATTCAACACATCACGAATGTATAAGTGAGGAATGAACACAAAGTTGGAAATGTATGTGACCATACAGATTATTGTGAAAATGACCCCGAAGTTAAGTTAACACTAAAGTAAAAAGCTTTCAGGATTCAAAATTCCCAAAATTTGGGCGACAGTCACACAGCTTTCACTTTCTACTAAAAATCCTGAAACTATCCTTTTTTGTCATTCCTTACATTAGCCCCAAAAATATTGAATACTAAGTTATCATAAAAGTCATCTGCAGTGTATGGATCAACATGTTATTACAGCAATGGACATACTGAAGACCCCACTTACACTAAGGAATTAAATGCTATTTGACAGGGTTACTATTTCAACCCAAGTCTTTCCAAATAGACAAGATTTATAACTGTGCCTCAACTAACTTAGCTATGTGCCTCACAAGTGAGGCTACCTCCCAGTTTGAGAACTACTGGCTTAAATGGTATATAAATCCTGTCTATAAGAAATCTCCATTTACCTATTGTCAAGCAATATAATGATTAAGAAACTCGTGACTCACCTCTTAATTCTACAGGGCTCAATGTTCCTCTCTAACTGCTTTCTTCCTCTGAAATATTTCCCTGCTGTGTGTATCCACGCCCCCTCCTTTCCCTGACTTCCTCTCTTCACAGCTGACCACAGAGGTAAACAGTTTGATCTGCGCATGCTCAGGGCTAGGAACAGGCTTTTTAGATAAGAAGAAGGGAAAAGGATTTTACACAAGACCATGCACTCTGCACGGGTGAAATTTATTAAAGTCAAAAAGGCCATTTTTGATTTTTCTACCGAAAAATTTGAATAAAAAGAAAATTGAAAATTATTGAAAATTCACAATTGAAAATTTGATATCGCAATATTGAATTTTTCCATCGAAATTATCCATATTACGAATTTTCCATAGAAATAAACAGATTGAAAAGTTTTAATTTAGTGGTAAACAAATTTTATTTTTGAATAAATTGCTATTCGATATTGCGATATCAGATTGAAATTATCAATATTGATATTTTAAATTTTCTTACATTTCATCCCTGTATAGTGATGTCACTCAGGGGCGGGGCTTATTGGCACTATACATGAAGAGTCTGTACACAGAATAGTTGTGGGAGCAGGACTGTTTATACAAGAGGCAAGTACTACTGATTCCAAAATAGTTTTTACATTTTAATGTTTAAGTTGGCTTTTTATACGTATACATGTCAAATATAACTCATGTTTCATTCAAACTTTTCATATCCTTTACAATAACATAGTTTTACAAAAACATAGTAGCATATGTTTTACAATAACATAGTAATATTTTTTTGAATGTTGTAATAGTGATACTATTATCAATATGGTACCCATATCACAAGGGTCGGCAACCCATGGATCTCGAGCCAGATGTGGCTCTTTTGATATCTGCATCTGGTTCTTTGGCTGTAATGAACAGTGCTCAAATGCAACCACTGCTCATTACAGTCTGCTGGCTAATCGCTGGCAAGCGCTGTAGAGACAAAGCTCTCTCAGCATTTCTGGGTTGCTAGCCAATCCAGAGCCGCTTACGTCACCACGCTTCTGGGTTGCTAGCCAATCCAGAGCCACTGATGTCACCTCGCTTCTGGGTTGCTAGCCAATCCGGAGTCGCTGACGTCAGCAGCTCCGGATTCAAAAGGGCTGAGCAGATCCGCACGTATATGGATCTCTCAGTCAAAAAAGGTTGCCGACCCCTGCCATATCATACTGCAATATAACACTTGCTTTCAATTTTATTACTATCCTGTATTTCCCACTTTAACGAATGCAGAAAATGAATTTACTGATGCCCTTTTTTGTACGGCTCTAAAAAAAAAAAGATGGTGGAATTTTTTCATTCTAACCACTTTGTAGTACAAAAAAGAATGGCGTATACCCTGTTTGATAAATACCCTCCATATTGCCCCTATGGTAATGGCACATATAGGGGGAAAGTTATAAAAAGATCATTACTACCTTTTTCGATTAGTTCACCATCTATTGCTGCTTTTCAACAACATTTTTCAATCTGCTGGACTTTCCATTTCCACTATACTAGTCCTATTTCCACAGGACTGAAAAAAATTGCCAATATATACAATATATATATAAAAAAGATTTATAGTGATAAATACTGATCTGTTAAATGCTCTGCGGTGTTTTCAGTATAATTTCCCTTTCATTGAAGATCAATATCATCACTCTTTTTCAACGTGAAAAACAAATCTGACTGTGGAAAATTGACTGAACCAACACCAATGGATTTATAAATCAGCAAAAATGAAAAAAAAAATACATTCGCAAAAGGTTTTTCTACTGAATTTTATGTAGAATCACTTAGAATATGGGGAAATACATAACAAAAGCTTGACGTCATATTTAACAGGAGACTCCACCCACTGGTGACAGTCGGATGAAACACTTGCAGAGACTTTTGATGGATACAGGAAGTGCAGAACTAGACAACTCAGTGGATCACTTGGAGCTTGGCATACCTTTTATATACAGAGCAGCGAGACAAAGTACCTGGAACAGCCAAGCAGATCAATGCAGAAACTTACTCTTGTACTAGTGCTCAGCCTTTTCAACTTCCCCCATGACGACAGTGGCTCCAGATTGTTCCCCTAACACAGAAGCGCTGGGTGTAGAGAAGGAGAGAAGAGCTGTTGCAGGACACGAGTGGCGCTGCTCATGACAGTTTGTAACTTAATGAGTTTCTAACTATTTCAGGCTTTTTATATAATGGCTTTACTAAGCCATTTCTGTAATGCTTTCAGATTTATTCACTTGGTGCTCATTCAACAGATACAATCATTTGCACATAAATAGACTATGCAGAGTCAAGAGGCCAGACTCTTCGCTTGTAAAATGGAATCATTTGTAAAGGTAAACATTTTGGCAGATGATTATGTGTATATCATAAACAAATGTTTGGAATGATAAAGACTAGGCCGAATCTTTACTATTGAGAAGGACTGCAATTGGAGCATGTATGCTGTCATCTGAAAATATTGTTCAAATTTGGCTACAACATCTGAAGCCAAGTTTATAATTATCTGAGTATTTGGACATCAGTTTGAATCCCTAGATCGTTCCACCTATATCTTTCTTAAAAGGCCAGTAACCCCAAAAAAATAAAATTTTCCATTTGGATTGGCATAGCACATATTCAAATATAGAACATTTTAAAATGTTAGTTTATTTCTTTCTGTCTGTTCTAATTTTACTGTTAGCAGCCATGTTGCTAAACAGACCTTACCCAGTCCCATTGTTTTCTATGGTGCTTTACATAAAGACATAGAGCCTATACAGGAAGTGTGCCCTATAGTCCTGATTGCTAAGCTAAATAGCTACAGTAAATATCATACTTTTCCATACACAATTTAGAATTCTATATAGTAATTATAAATGCATTTGAAGCATTTTCAATTTTTGGGAGGTTATTCACTAAGGTTATATACATGCGGCTCTGCTCAGCCATTTTGAATCTGCAGCCGCTGACGTCATTTGTGATGTCACATACAGAAGGTGACGTCGGTGGCTCCGTATTGGCTAGCAACTCGAAAACGTGGTGACGTCAGTGGCTCTGGATTGGCTAGCAACCCAGAAACATGGTGATGTCAGTAGATCCAGGTTGGCTAGCAACCCAGAAGCGCTGAGAGAGCTTTGCCTCTACAGTGCTTTGCTGGCAATTAGCCATCAAACTGTAACGAGCGGTGCTTGCATGTGAGCACCACTTGTTACAGTCAAAGAGCCAGATGCAGCCATCAAGACAGCCACATTTGGCTTGAGAGCCATAGGTTGCAGACCCCTGCACTAAGGTGTGAATTCGACTGTCAAGTTCTCAAACAGCGGATTCCCAAAGCAAATCCATGACAATTTCCCCATTGTAAAGTTGCGACAATTTTTAAAGTTAAAATTGGGACGATTTTCCCATAATAAAGTCGCGACTGCGACAATATTCTCATTATAAAGACGCGACTGCAACAGTAGCAGCATATTGTGTTCAATGCGTTCTCCCTGGATGACGTGCACACTCTCCCATGTGACTTCTGCGAAATTCCGATGCAAGGCTTCATTGGGAGCACGACTGGAGAGGACTGTGCTTCTGAGAAGGATCAGGTGATTCGGAACGCCGTAGAGTCGCCAGCAGAATGTGAAGATGATGTCTGCAACACAGAAATGCTGTACAGCACTCCTTTCCAGGTAAGAATTTTTTTTTAAATTGATAAAAAATTGCATTTAATAAAAAAGTGAGTAATTAGCATCAATAAATAAAGGTGCTTTTTGAATTTTGACCAGACTGCTCCTTTAACAAAAGTCTTAACAAAATGAAGATATAAAAGCTTCCAACAAAGCTGGCAAAGTTGCCACTTAGAAGTAATAGATATAGAGCTGAATAGACAGAGATATAATTACACAGGTTTGGTCAGTATCCCATTCAATGTATACAGGGGCGGTTCTGGCCCTATTGGCGCCCTGGGAAAACTGCCCCTTAACCTCCCTCCCGCACCCATCCCCCCGCCCCACGACACCCCCCACTCACCTCCAACAGCTTTCCAGCGACGCACTTCCTCTAATGAGGTAAGTTGAATGCGATGGCACTTCTTAGATGTTTGGGTCCTGTGGGCAGCTGCTGAATACAGCCGACAAGACCTGAAGCAGCCAAGGAGCGCTGTCGCATTCAACTTACCTCATTAGAGGAGGTGCGTCACTGGAATGCTGTTGGAGGTGAGTTTAGCAATGGGCAATGTGGGTGACAGCGCCCCTCAAATAGATTGCGCCCTTGGCGCACATAGATTGCTGCACATAATACGCTAATGTGAACCTAGCCTAAAGTCTCTCATATCCTAATTTTTGTATTGAAGATGTTCAAGTTTGTGGCATCTTTATCTATATGACTAGATGAAAGGAGAAATAAAGGATTGTTTGGTCAAGGGGTGATTTGCAAGGGAGAGTTTCTTTCTAAATCAGGATTTTGCTCTCCAGCACTGCCTCCTACTATCAAGTTGATTTCTTCTGCTATGTGAAGCTCTGCATTCCTCTTCACTTCCTGTTTAAACTCACTGAGGTGAGCATGCTCAGAAGGGCATGCACAGATCAATTTGTGACAGTCTACATCACATACAGAGACTGGAAAGAGCTGCATTGGGAAGTTTTTAATCAATGATCCTGGGAATAGGATCATGAGATGAAAAGTGATCATGTAAAAATACTGTAAGTGTATTGTTACTGATCACGATCAGTTAAATATCTTTTTACACTATAGTTCTCCTTTTTGATTCCCAAAAACACTGAAAACATTTTTTTTCTGCAAAATTTACACTAGAAGCAGTAAAGCAGAAAATTACACCAACCATGACGGGACATAATCTGGAATTTGACAATTCCTTCCAACCTTTAATAATTAAAAGAATTTACTAAGCAAAATTTAACAGAATGTGACTTTTTCCATTGTTGTAAGTATATAAATATTTGTCTTCATTTGTGTGTCTCCAGCTGTGCTTTCTTGCAAAACTGAGATGACAGCTCCCACTCACTCCCCACTAAACATAAAGACGTCATACAGTCCAAAGCAATAAAGGAACATACAATATTTTTCCTAATCTGATAATTTAGCAAATTTAGATGTCGTATGTCTAAGGAATCTGGCTTCTAAGTTGTCAAGAACTTAACACAAGAGCAGAATTTCTGAAAAGTTATAGTCAGACAAAACACTCCAACCCTCTTATGTAGTTATGGTACTATCACTAACAGAGAGTGGACCCTCTGAACCACTGTGGGGTTAGACATACTGTAGATACACTGCGAGGTGTGGAGTCTAAGAGGCCCCTGGTCTTCACCTTTAGGGGGGAATTCACCATTGAGCGAAGTGAGCTCCGAATCTTTCAGCTCACTTCGCACATGCTGTTATGCGCAC
>WMED01025553.1:0-10992 GCA_019650415.1 Pipa parva
AGTTGTGAAATTATTTGTCTTGCTGTCATTTTTTTACATCACAAAAACCTGGCATTTGAATAGGGGTGTGTAGACTTTTTATA
Source organism: Pipa parva (assembly GCA_019650415.1). Lineage (NCBI taxonomy): Eukaryota > Metazoa > Chordata > Amphibia > Anura > Pipidae > Pipa > Pipa parva. Next base: position 84 of record WMED01025553.1, read on the forward strand.
TCCACTGTATGTACAAAGAAGCTTAAACCCATTGTCTGTTTTATCACCTTTATGCTTGTGCTAAGGTCTGTTAAAAAAAAATTAGTAGATTGACCTTTCTTGTAAATGTGTAATTTGCAGCCCCAAGGGTGGGACAAGGTTTCATCTTTGTCATCAAAGTGTTATGTGAGAATCCAAAACTTAGTTTTGTTTTTTGTTTCATTTGGATTCAGAGATTTGAGCCTTTTGACATTGGATACTTACATTGTTGTTGAAGCAAATATGAGGATAATGTGTTAATATTTGAGAATGCATGTTATTTGAAAAATTAACCAATCAAATCAGCATTAGAATTGGAAGCAGATGTGTTTATATAATGGAATTTGTTCTTCCTCAAACATCTGCTTGTTTAAATGTCGGCTAGTAGTGAAACGTACACTTCCTTTCAATTAAACATATTGAGATGCAATGTGAATATTCATTTATGGATTTGTTTTTAACTCCACCTCTTTCTTATCAGAAACAATCATATATCAGACACAATGGAATCACTTTACTACTTTTCTGCTAGAAAATACACCTACTGAATTACATTGATTAGAGGATCTCTCTCATCATCCTGTTGTCATGTATTATTATATAAATGTTCAAGTTGTTTTATACATTCTGGAGTAAAATTAAATGTACGGAATTAAATAACTAAACACTTTCTGATAATTTGGAAAAAAATGATAAATCAGTCCATCTTATAGCCCAAAATTTAGAATAAATTAGTTGACAATCTTATTTAGTACAACATAATTTATATAGGGTTGAAACAGTGTTCATGTGTTTTTAAAAGCATCCAAGTATTCAATAATTCAGTAATTATTATAGTTCCTGAATGCTTAGATTTTGATTCACAACTCTGTGGGGGTTATTCTCTAAAGTCTGAAATTCGACTGTCGAATTCTCAAACAGCGAATTCCCATAGGAAATCCACGACTGTGACAATTCTCCCATTGTAAAGTCATCGCGACTGTGACAATTTTAAAGTTTTGGTTGCGACAATATTTCCATAGTAAAATTGCGACCGCGGTAATATTCTCATTATAAAGACATGACTGCGACAGTAGCAGTCTATTGCGACTGTCTTTAGCTGGCGAATTCACACCTTTACGCAACAATTTGGACTTTAAAGAATAACTCCCTGTTTTCTTTAACCAAATGAATAATATAAGTTTATAGCTGAGAAAGTTGATTATTGTTTTTAGAAAAATGTCTTAGTTTAGTTTGAAGGACACATATGCTACTTATGAGAAAAGTTATGGGGAACATGGTATGGCCTAGTCATCTGACTCACTAAATGTACAAGGCAAGACAGTGATGTCAAGTAGTGCTCTAACACTAACAGCCTAATTCACCATTGTGCGAAGTGAGCTGCGAAGCCTTCGGCTCACTTCGCACATGGTGTTATGCGCCCACTGATGTCCTGCATGTGGACATCAGCGAGCGCATTAAAAGAATTTCAGTCTCGGTGAGAGCACTCGAGTCTCCTCACTGGGACTGGAATCCCTTTAATGCGCTCGCTGATGTCCGCATGCAGGACATCAGCGGGCGCATAATACCATTTGCGAAGTGAGCTGAAGGCTTCACAGCTCACTTCGCACAATGGTAAAATGTAAAGTAAAAGTTTCTAATCGTTATGAGTTGGCTGTAAACTGATGAATGCTGGATCTTGTTGGATGATTGCATTGTAATCCAATGGAACTATGAAATCACATGAGAGTGAGCAGTTGGTATAATTATTATTAAAAAGGCAGAGGGGGATTTTTACCTGTAATAGTGGACTACCTAGCATTCATCTTGTCCTTTTAACCACCAATCTCACAAACTTTAAATTAATCAATACTTGAATTGTACTTCACAGAAACTCATGAGGCCTCTAAAGGTTCCAACTGGGCAATTAACCACTTCCAGGAGTACTTATGCTGTAACTCAGCTAGGCCTGGAAAGCACACTTTCCATCCAAACAATATCTTGTATAACCTGGGTCACATGACTTAACTAGAAAAACCCACCAGGATACTTCCTCAAAATGTCCACTAGATGGCAGATGAGAATCACTGATGAACTGCTGTATATATTAATGCACATAGAAATAACAGGAGTTAAGAGGAACTATAACTATGTTTATCTTGTGACACTTGCAGCTTCAGTATGGAATTTCCGATATTTTTGATACTGATTTTCATAGCTTTTATAGTGGCATACCTACCTACTTTCACTTAATATTTTGATATATTTTTCCATGTAATATATTACTTTTTCATTCTATCCCCTTTCATACATTTTCTACCTTTGATTTGGTTTGATATTAATATATTACTCTAAGAAAAAAATGAAGTGAATGATTAATCTAAAAAAACAAATAATAATTTGGCACCCCATATATAATAAACCACCGAAATATGCAGGTGTGGGTGCTAGCGCCGTAAGCTTTATTAAAAAATGTACAAATCAAGAAAAAACCCCAGAAAACTATTGAAAAGAAAATGGTATAAATACATAAAATAAAAGAGGGCTTGATTAAAAACCATAAATATACACCCCAGCTTGTGCAAAAGTAAATCAATGTAAGGTTAAATAGCCTGTTAACCAAAGATGTGGCGAAACGCACATAGTTATGAGTTGACTATAGACCAAGCACTGGCAGTTCTGATCCCATTATTTAATGTATTTATACCATTTCTATCTTGTCTGGTGTGCTGTTTACACTGCCAGATGAATAAAGTATACATCTTGGACCCGCATCCATTCGCCTAATATGAGTTTGGGATTTAGTATATTTTTTGAGTGCAGCTTTGACCCTCTGGGGGTTATTCACTAAAGTCTGAATCGTTGCGTATAGGTGCAAATTATCCAGACAGAGACAGTCGCAATAGGTTACTACTGTCGCAGTGACGTCTTTATAATGAGAATATTGTCGCAGTCGCGACTTTATTATGGGAAAATTGTCGCAGCTTTACAATGGGGGAAATTGTAGCGGATTTGCTATGGGAATTCGCACCTTATTGAATAACCCCCCAATCTGTCTCTAATTTTTCATTTTCCTTTCTTTTGTTTCTTTATTCTTTTCCTTCTTTTCAACAGTCTTCTTTTGTTTTCTCCATTTGTAATGATTCATCTCTGTAATGCACTGCGGAAGATGTCGGCGGTATAGAAATACTCACAATAAATAAATAAAATATACTGCAGACTATTGCTGCCAGAGAGACAAAGTAAAAGGAGAGATGTTGCGTAGATTTCAGCCTTTGGACATTGAATTACCTCCTGAATTACAATCAGAAGTGACACACCAGTACATACTCATTTTCCTTCCATAACAATAGCTATAGTCATGCATGTTAGAGTATTGTGGTCAACAGTTGAGGCTTCCGTAGTCAGGAGAATGTAGGTCTTACCCATACGTTGAAGTGTCTAGTCGGTGTTTACATGATTAGAAGAGTGTTTATATAACCCAGCTTCGATTCAGGCTTGCCTTTTGAAAGCTATTGTTTTATTTTATTGGAAGGAATTAGCAGGAGTCAGGAGGACGAATAGTGAAGTGGGATCTCACTGAAACGGATGGGGTTCGTCACATCACAAATTCCTCTTCCTATTTTCTATTTAACCTTTAATAGCGCAATGGATGAAGCGTGTGGTTTGTGCTGTGCCGTTTTTCATCACACCACTCACAAAACCATATTATTCAGCCTTACCTAGCCACTGGAGGGTTAAAGAAATGCTAAAAGTATTCTGGGCAGGATGGGAAATATTATTAACCCTTTTACTTCCACAAAGCCATTTTATTCAGAATTTAATCAGCTAGGGTAGCTTCAGTATATATGTATGTATGTATGTATGTATAATTTTATTTATAAAGCACCACCAACATACGCAGCACTGTACAGTTCAGAATAAAAATGAAATACAGACATGGGAAATTGCATTAAACAATACAGTATGAGATCACAAGGATACATTACTTAAAAGTGCTGTGTATTACCAATATTTTAGACCCGCACTATTTCAAAGTTACCGGGCTGCAGAAAATAAGAATATAATGAGAATATTTTTTTCTCTGTAGGTATGAAGAGCTGAAGCTTAGCTTTAAGGCTCCTATATATTCTATTTTACTTAATGAGACGAGTTGTATTGACAGCATCACTTGCATGGGTTTAGTTTCACTGCTAATGATTTATAAAAGTTTTCTTAAAAGTGACTTGCAAAAGACAGTCAATGACATTTTTAGTCAGCCATCAAAGAGTTAACCCTTTCATAACAATAAGGCCCTTAGGTAAGAAATGAATCATATAGATTGTAAACTCAACAGGGCAGGGAACTCCATCTTCTTGTTTCAATCACTATCTGGCATGTATCTTCAATGACTCAATGCTATTCATTTAGTTGTACTATACTGAGCACTTCTCCCTAGTCTGCATTGTAATTGTATTGTTAAATTGTTAGGTGCTGTGTAACATAGTGGCACTGTATCAGTAGATATAGATGCACATACATACATACATGGATTTCACAACCAAGAACTTACAACTATAGAAAACAAAAGTCATCTGATCAGTAGGTGTCACTGTAACCCCATCCAGTGAATATTAACAAGTGTGAAAAGAGGGACCAAGCATTCACTTAATGTCTTAATGTAAGGTTAGCTGTAACAGAGACAAGTCGAGTATAAGTGATACCTTTTATTGGCTAACTGAATAGATGGTAAATGTAAGCTTTCCACACTACTTAGCTCTCTTCTGTATAACTGGGGTATGCTGGGAAGTCTGTATAACTAAGTAATGCTGGGTAGTCTGTAGAGACAAGTAGAGTATAGGTGATACCTTTTATTGGCTAACGGAATAGATGGTAAATGCAAGCTTTCCCCTCTACTTAGATCTCTTCTTCAGGCCCAGTATCAGTAACATTTTGTTTCATTGATCTTCTCTGAGTTAAGAAGTAGTTATAATTTTTGTCCTGTTGTTAAAATTATTTTGTGTTATTCATTTATATGTAACAATTCTGCAGATATTGGGAATCCAGGGATCAGTATGGCTTCTTGTAATCTTGGTTATGCCATTAAGTTTATCTTATACAGTATGCTCTGGGTCACACTGCCTGAAAAATAGCCTTTTAGTAAATCCAATACTATATTTGGATAACACAATCATTATCTCTATGTAGAGCTGTTGTCCTTGCTGATGGCAGATAATAAAATTTCATGTACTTGCTTTTGTGAGTACAATGACAGGGGACTTCTCTTGAGGTCATATGAATTTATGTACTGCGAGTATGCAGGCGTCTGTGGGGGGAGGAGCTTTATTGTTTGGAATTTACTAAATGTCTGTATGGCGGGGGGATTAGCTATTAGACGCGATAGAACAAATAATAAGATGGGAGGAAGATAGGGGTATGTGGCAGTGGCCATAATTAGGGGAGATAACACCTGCAGTGAGAGGATAGAAAAAGAAAGGATATGGAGCAAAGCTTTCTGGGTTGGAAGTGGTGGAGAGTGAAATATTCTGCTGGAGCAAAATGTATTGGAGTTTGCACAAGCAGGTGGGACCAAAGATGGTCAAAAAATGAAGATAAAAAGGGAAATCCAAAGGAGAGTAAAAAAATATTCAACCAATTGCAAAATTGGAAGAATTATGGTTCATTTGCGGACTTCCTTGCGTTAAAGTTCTCTGTGCGTCATTTACAATTTATTGAAGCAATAAAGCACTTTTGTGATTATGCAGCTGCTAGGAGATGTCTGTAACCTGTGAAGAGGGTGCTGGTATGTGTCATTAGTGATTCCTATTCAGAGTAATAGTGGATACACGAGCAGATGAAAGGCTGCTTTTCTTACTCTTTGAGTGAATTGAGCATAACAATATAATAAGCAAAAATAAATAAGTCATGTCACTTTGCATTATCGCTCGGTTAAAGGAGAACTAAGGTTTGTTGTACCTAGAGGAGATTCTTAATGCCAGCTGGTTACCGATCACATCCTTCGCTTAGTGAATAACCCCCTTAATCTTTGCTGGTTGCAGCCATCTTTGTATTAATTGAGTAAATAAACCTGCTCCAAATCCCATTGATGTTTTTTTACAGTAGTTAGGATAATACATATTCATAGAAAGGCCAACAAATTATATATATATATATATATATATATATATATATATATATATATATATTATTTATTTATTTATTTTAATAAAAATGATTTTCCAAAAGCCTTTTTGAATTTTGGAAGCACTGCTTAGATAAATATTGCGGTGTAAATGTATTTGGAGACCACTGTAAAATTTCGGTTTACCTGCCCTTTTAAAGTTTAGGGTATGAAGCCTAAATAGCTGCAAATTAATTTTGGCAACGCATTATCAATCAAGTCTGGTTTCTAGAATAGGGGATAATATTTCACTTTCAATATTTATCAGTGAAGTTTTGTTCTAATCATTACTTGATTTATTTCTGTTTCTCTGCATTGATATGATTAAAGAGCAGATGTAGGAATAGTAGAATTTTATTCTGGAATGTTTTATATTAGAGAGTGGTTTACCTGGACCTCTCAAGCCCTTTAAAACAGAGCTTAGTCCAAATAATGAGCCAAATAATGGGGGTACATTCCCCTTGCTTTAACAGTGCATTGCTATAGTTATGCAACACGGGAAAGCTTGCATTGTGGCCATTTCAATCAGATTCCTGTTAGGTTGGGATTTGAGGGATCAGATTAGAGGAGTCACAATGACTCCTTCCATCCAACCTCACCCCTTCCGATAAGCATAGAGTTTGGTGTATTGGGTATGGGGAAGCAGGGGGATTTGGGGTTCTGAGCTGCAAACTTATCAATGAGCTCAGGCGAATGACCTGCTACCCATGAACAATTTCTTAATTGGACCTGATAGGCTATGTAGTTTAAAAGGACCCGTCTCTTAATTTCTGTAATCAGTCGCTCTCTTCTGCTATTGTTTTCTTATGGTCAGTTTGGCCCAGTAAATGTCAAATGACTGTATGCCTGCAGATATGCCAATCGGTTTAGCATACATTGCCAAACAAAGCATTGAATATATTCTTTTGGATCAGTTGTTACAAGACCTGTTGTTATTCTAAGTTTGTATAATTTATTATCAAAGTTTTTTTTTTCCTTTAGTCTATATTCTGGTAAGCAATCTGGAAATATCTTTACAACCTATAATGTGCCATCCTGAATATTTCTTTATATTTATGTAACTTTTTAATTCATTTAATTCTTACCTACTCCTTTATCCCTTTCTGTGAATGTTTCCCAACTTTACACAGTCTGGTTCTACTGCAAACTGCCCATGATTTTTCCTTGCCCAGTCTGATTTACTTTCTCAAGGTACTAGGAACCAATGCTGATCGATGCTAGCATACAGTAGATCCGCCATCTCCTCCAGTTGGTAAACACCCAGTAGCAGAAAGCAATACCAGGAAATTTTTGCTGCTTATTTCAGATTATACTTATGTGTTTTGTGTTTTAGCATGAAATAAATAAAAATGACCAACAACATAAACGGAGAACCAGGTGAATAAAAGACATTTACAGGTCAGATGGTAAAGATCAGTGTTTCACCAGTTTAAAGTGCACCTGTCACTTCAAAACTCTAATACTAATTTAGGTTGTACAAATTAAATAAATGTTTATGTAAATATATATGTATTAAAAAAATGTACCTTTATACAGCGTTTCCCTCTGTCATCTTCCCTGTCAGCCTTTTCCTTCCCAAGTCGGGTAGGTGGGGCTAAATGATGATTGACATGGTTCCTCCAATCAGATCCCTTAAATCACAATCTAGCTGGGATCTGATTGGAGGAGCTATAATGCCAATCATCATTTAGCCCTGCCCACCCGACACTCGGGAAAGAAAAGGCAGGCTGACAGGAAAGATGATTGAGAGAAATGCTGTTTAAAAGTACTTTTTTTTGTAATACATATATATTTACAAAGACTTTTATTTCATTAGTACAACCTAAATTAGTATTAGTTTTGAGGTGACAGGTGCACTTTAAAAGCCACCCTTCCTTAGGTGGTTCATGCAAACATGGAGGATAGGATAGCAGATAAATAAAAGGGAAATCCGTACCTGGAATAAGAAAGAAGTTACAGGTAGTCCTCTGGTTACAATGGCTTCGAGTTACGTCGTTTCGGGGTTACGATGCTTTATACAATGCCTTGTTCCGACTTACACGGTTTTGCGACGTAAGTCGAACTGCATGCAACCATGCCTTGTTCCAACTTACACAGTTTTGCGACGTAAGTCGAACTGCGTGCAACCATTCTGTATGAACGTATGATCCGACTTGCATCGAAATTCGGTTTACGACGCCGCGTAAGAACGGATCAACGCCGTAAGTCGAGGACTACCTGTATTACAATTATTAGTGCTCCTTTTATTTTAATGTATTATGCTTTTCAATTGTAAAGAAGTTATTACAATTATTAGTGCTCCTTTTATTTTAATGTATTATGCTTTTCAAGTATTTCCTTGTTGTTGATTTCAATTTGTTGGGTATTTGAGGAACAATGTTAAGTATCTTAGCCATCATTAAAATATGCAGTACGATTTATTACATTAAAAACTCTTGCCAACTACCAAAATTTATATTTCATAGTAGACATGCCACGTAAGACAGGAATTTAGCAAACATAGACGGAGTTATAATTGGATGGTCTTTGATGGATTTGTCTAAAGTGCATCATGTTTTCTTTTGGATTCCGGATGATGGGGGATGTTCTAAATGTTTGTAGGTTGGGTGTAACAAAGTCATCTCTCCCCAATGCCACTAAAATCGTTGATTAGAATTTTTAGAAATGAATAGAAAACACAGAGGCAGGAGAATATGTTCAATCTTCATTGTAACAGGATCTTGTCAAAAATGGACTCTCCTTATAAGAGGTGTAAGACTAAGGGGGTAATTTACCATAGTGCGAAGTGACCTCCGGATCCTTCACACCACTTCGTACATGCTGTTATGCGCTCGCTGATGTCCTGCACGCGGACATCAGCAAGCGCATAACAGCATGTGCAAAGTGATGTGAAGGATTCGGAGGTCACTTCACACTATGGTGTATTACCCCTAAAGCTTCACTATAGCAACCAATCAGCAATTACAATTCACATGTCTAGTATTAATACTATCGCATAATAAAACTACTGATTGGTTGATATTTTTTATTCGACCTAGGTGGTGTTTTTACTTTTCTGTAATCTCCTATTTATTTTTCTTACATAAATAGCAATGGTCATGCAGAGATGTATTTAAGTGCATAGTATGCTTTTTATGAAATTAAAGTGAATATAGTTCACAGGCTCCACTGAAACTGTACATTGCGTCCAAATTGTATTAAAAAATAGAACAAAGCTTTCTTAGATTCACTAAACAATATTAATTGGTCAATGTTTCACTCATATTATGAAAGATCTGTTTTAACATCAGAATCCACAATTCACAGTTAAGATATCTTATAAATGATTTCATCCATTAAATATGTTACTTACTTAAGATTAAAGGGGGTTATTCACTAAAGTCTGAATTGTTGCGTATAAGTGTGAATTCATAAGCTAAAGACAGTGGCATCTTTATAATGAGAATATTGTCACAGTCATGACTTTACTATGGAAAATTGATGCAGTCGCAACTTTTAAAATTGTCGCAGTCACGACTTTACTATGGGGAAATTGTCACGGTCATGGATTTGCTATGGGAATCCGCTGTTTGGAAATTTGACAGTGGAATTCGCACCTTAGTGAGTAACCCCCTTTGAAGGTGAAATTTACTAAACTCAAAAAGGTCGTTTTTGACCTTTTTGAGTTTATTAAATGTAAAACCTGCCGTTGGATTAAAAAAATATCAATGATTTTTTTTTTAATTGATTTTTTTTTCAATCAAAACTTTTTGATCTTTTTTTTTTTTTTTGATGGAAAAGTGGCCAAAGTATTTCTGTAAAGTATGGCTAATTTTCTGTAAAAAAAAAATCGATCTATATTTCTCGATCAAACGGCAGTTTTTACATCGAATAAACTCGAAAAGGTCTAAAATGACCTTTTTTAAATTTAGTAAATTTCACCCATAGTTTGAAATAAAAAAAAAAATTCAAATTTCAAGCACCTTAAAATAAATGTTTATTTTTTGGATTTTTATCTTTTTTTTTTTTTTTTTTTTTTAGAATCCCATTAAAAGAATTCCAGATTCACATGAAATTACACTTCAACATGGCTCTAAAACAGTAAGTACAGTTGCTGAACCCTGCTTCCCTGTTTGTATTAATGTTATAAACATATTTAAGAAGCTTAATGTCTGATTGATCCCACCAGGAACAGTGTGTATTACATCAAAGTGGTTCATCATGTACCAGTGATGTGGAGTCGGTACGCCAAAGCCCCGACTCCGACTCCTCAATTTCCCCTAACTCCGAGTCCTCAATTTCCCCCAACTCCGACTCCTCAATTTCATCCAACTCTGACTCCTCAATTTCCCCTAACTCCAACTCCCGACTCCGACTCCCTCATACATACCACATGTTTAAGAGATAACTTAATTTAAGCTTTTTATCATCCTTATGATACAATAATCAAGCTATTTAGGTAGAAAATAAAACATATTTATTGGATACAAATTTGCAAATATACAAAATGCTGCAGTAAGTGGGAAAAATATTGTCTTTTAACAGTACCTTTATGTTGAAAGCTAATTTTTGTAGTGAGCAAACTTGTTTAATCCTGTTTTCTCTAGCAGATCTATGATGAGTGCAGCCATTCCTTCCAGTGCCTTTTCCTCTGACCTTTAGCAAGAAGCTTCACTACTGAGCATGTACATAAAGTGCAGCACACGTTCATTTCAATTACCGTATATACTCGAGTATAAGTCGACCTCGTGTATAAGTCGAGGTCAGTTTTTG
>WMED01025555.1:0-10991 GCA_019650415.1 Pipa parva
ATAAACCCCATTTCTCCAACAAAATCCAGAAGAGATGGCACTATCATTTTAAAAAATAAAACACCTAAGAGTGCAGTATGTCAATCCACCATATGTTAAAACAATAAAAATGCACTCACATTTGTCATGTTGATATTTGTTTTCCTATGTGCAGTAGACACGTGTTTCCATGCAGAGGTTGTCAGGTGACAGCGAAGGTTACCAGATGGCTTTCAATGTGCTGCTCATGGGAATGCTCACAATAGTGTAGACAGTTTAAGACCTTTATTATTAAGAAAGTACAGACAACTCACATTTAGCAGATAATAAAGCATAAAAAAGCACAATGCGATACTTAACCCCAATGCATTTCACCCATCCAGTGGGCTTCCACGGGGAGATAAATGAATAGGTACAGAGCTGTATATTTATACTATTAAAAACCCACCCTGCGTCCTGGAAATGTCAAGGGGGCAAGGTTTAAAGTCACTGTATTCCCATTCTCTGATAAGGGAAATAAAACCTTATTCATCCTAGTTTGAGTGTAGCTAAAAAGGTATACAGGTAGTCCTCGACTTACGACGTTGATCCGTTCTTACGCGGCGGCGTAAACCGAATTTCGATGTAAGTCGGATCATACGTTCATACAGTATGGTTAGACTTATGTTGCAAAACCGTGTAAGTCGGAACAAGGCATCGTATAAAGCGTCGCAACCACGAAACGACGTAACTCGAGGCCGTCGTAACCCGAAGACTACCTGTATACTTCTATAATTTAAAAACAAGTGAAGACAGAGGCAGGTGGATATGGATGTGATAATCCAGCAGCCATCTCTCATGAACAAAACCAGAAGTACACGAATCACATCACTTAGTTGTTTGTGACTGAAAAAGAGCCACGTCCTTAGCATTGTTGCCAACTTAGCAACATTAATGACCCCCCCCCCCCCCCAGCAACATTTTTTTTTTTTACTAGCGACATTTTGCAGTGGTATTGGAGACTCCACATGAAGCACCAATCGTTCTGCACTTACTGTCCCCAGTCCATCCCAAAGTACTGACAAGGCAGTTAGTCTCACAGTAAGAGCCTCCCCGCTGCAGTTAAAGCAGAGAAGCCTGTCTCCAGTGCTGCCAACTTAGCAACTTTTATGACACCTCTAATTATTTTTCCTTTAAAAAGCGACTCGCAACAAATTTAGCTACTTTCTCTGGTGTAATGTAATCCGTGACCACGACAATTCCATTTTAAAATCACGACCGCAACAATTTCCATAGTATTGTTGCAAATGTGACATGAAAATATCCAGTTATGCAAATTAGGCTATGATATCATATAGTGACTTCTAGCTACTTTTCCTACTGAGTTGGCAACACTGGTCCATAGAAACAGACAGAGCAGCGAAGCGCTGCCCACTTATGCAAAAAAGCATATATCATCGTGCTCAGTTTTTGTTTGTGATGGGAGTGCAATTAACGTGATGATGTATATGCTCTTTTGCACCACTGATTTAAGTGGGTGATGCTTTGCACTGGCTCCTATACCCTCCCAAACAGAAGTCTGCCTCCATGCAGGGATATGACAGCAGTTCAAGCGGTCATTGCCACATTTCTGCTAAGAAGAGGGTGTCATTTTTTATTTCTACCTTTAGTTATCCTTTAAAGTAACCAACACAGACAAATTGCCTATATTGTTGCCTTTGCGCTCTCTCTTCCCCCCCAAAAAAAAAAAGTCTCTCCAGCCAAGCTCTAATTACTACAGCTCCACCAGAATTCTCTGTTTTTGGGTTGGTTTCAGTATGTATAATTTTATTTATAAACTATACAAAATACCTAGTTTCTTCTTCTGCAGCAGAAAACAACTGCTGCACAGCCAAGTGTAAGATTATTTCATTACTTGTTAGTAGTGATGAGCATATGTTTTGTTCATCTGAAGACCAAGAAGACCTAAAGGAATCAGTTTGTCTTATGAGCAGATTTGTGAGTTCTTCAGTATCTGATCATCAGCCAGATATTACAATAAGGCTTCTATGAGATGTTGTAAACTTTACAGATGCAGAGCAAAGTGTAAGACAGGTCTATCAATCATGTTTTCACATATTTTAAAAGAAAAATTGTTGCTCTAACTATACAGAATTTCTCAGCAAGCAGCGGGGGCAGAGAGCATTACTAAAAAGGGAGAGCACTGTGGTCTTTATTTTTCTAAGTTAAACCATCCAAACCTAAGCACAGCAAAGCAGATAATAATGTGGCCATTTGTCAGATGTCTGGTAAATCTAATTCTGGCACTGACTTGCTGCAAAGATGTAGAAACAGTACATATAAAACATCTCTACTTATTCAGGTATAAACAACTTGTACAAAGCCATTTCTATAATGACCACCATTTAATGCCTTTATGTTAAAAAGGAGCTCATAGGAGTGACGGAATTATTAATTTAGAATCATTTTTTTAATAAACATGGTGCTAAATCAAAATATTCAGTTACAAGTTTATGGTTTTATTGTTAACGGAACACCATTAAAGGCAGCAAAAAATTTGTAAGGTCTTTTACAAGAAAAGCTATTACTTTAATAGGCCAAAATAGTTTTAAGATGAACTAAATGGTTTCTTAAGTCGGGCATTGGGAGCTAGGTCGTTGACTTACTTACCGATCACTGTCCTGAATCACCACCTGCTTAAATCTTTGGTGATCCTTACTTTTTATTGGACATCTCTCCCCTCTCATGCAGAAGCGGTATTTGTTCCCAATAACCTCCCTTTCTCTATGTATGTACTCACTGGGGATTAAGGTGAAGGAACAGAAGCCAGAATTGCCTCACTGAACACCAGCAATATAATCAAGCAGTTAGTAGCTCCAGACAGCAAGTGTTAAACATTTTTTTTTTTTCAAGGTCCAAACTCCCGTGGACCATTGTGAAAAATTAAAAACTTTAAAGAACGACACAAAACTGATTTTATATTCAAAGCAGCCAAATAAAGTTACGCTCTCTGCATCATTTTTTTTCTTGCAAACAAGTTAACAAATCCCTTATACTAGGCATTTCTTAAAGTCAATCGTTCCTTGCAAGAAAGCAAAAAAAAAAAAAAAAGCCGTGCATTAGCCGAATTCATATATTTTTTTTTTTTAATAGATTGCATAATTATAGATGTTTCATCCACACACTTCAATCAAACTCTAAGAGTAGAGCTTCAAGGTCCAATTTTACATGCTTCAGATGTTTTATCGTTGTTTAACCCCAGTGTTTACATCACTCTTTTTGTATCCAAACTGAACTCATACAAGTTATAGAGCATTTAAAAAAAAGGAAAATCAAAAGGACACAGAGGGTGTTTTTGCCAGTTGTAGCAGCAATAAAATATGACTAAACCTTTTTTTTTTACATTACCAAATTCAAGTCACAACCCAAATGGGCGACTTCCCCCAAAGTCACCAGATACAAAACAGCTAGTTCATCTTAAATTAAACTTAAACTGTCCCTTAGTTTGTCACTTAGCTTATGTATAAATAGCAAGTAGCTTGCAATTTGTACACAGGGCGAGAAGGTTACTTTCAATATAAAAGTGCTGTCCATTTACATATTTATTCGTGTAGTGCTACAAGTGTTCGACATTCTACATCAGGAACAGTCAAGTATATTCAGAAATGGAAACAGTTAGCCTAAGAATGGCTATAGTTACATTGCCCTCTCCATTTTACAATGAAAGAATGGACACCTATCTGAGGCAAAATTATGGCATTTGCAAGTACACACACAAAAAAAAAGTGAATTTAATTGAAAATTGGCCCTCGTGTACTGTAAGATTTTTTAATAGTCCTGCTGCCCAGTCAATTTTTCCCCACAGGAAGGAAAAGAAAAAAAAGCTGCCTCCTTCACACCCTCCCCCCCAGGCTTCAGATTTTCTTGGTGGCGTTTTGAAGCTCGGAAGTCGCTCTTTACTACCTTCAAAAGGGAAAAAAAATATTTAAAAATAAATCCTCTGTTTGCTGTCCCAGTGGCAGGTTGCATGGTTCACCCTCTCACTTTCAAGAATTTCGATGTCCGACTGATGAGTCACAGCTGGTTCAGAGTGAGCATCAGAAAGCATGAAACCCTTCTGGAACCACTACTGGGAGGAACACAAGCCTTTTCACTACAACCAGTCACACGTTAGCAGGAAAGGAAGCAAGAGCTCAATTCATTCCTTGGGCAGGGCCACCGAAATTGAAAGAACTTGGCACGACTGGAGCGTTGAACTTGTAGCCTCCGTGCTTTTCAATCATTTTAGATTCTAAAAGGAGACAAATATTGGGAGGGAAAGGTTTATATAGTGCGAAAACAGAAGAGTTGTAAGATATACACAAATATGGGGTACAATAAATTGGTTAGTTTGCATGGTATAGATATATAACCTAGTAATAGATGTGTGAAGCATGTATTTGATTTGTAAAACAATGGAGAGTCACTTTGTATAGATTAAGGCTAGGTTCACATGAGCGCAGCGCATCATACAATCTTGTGAAAAAAGAAAAACACGCCAAGTGTATTTTTCTATTGTACTTACCAGCGACAGTGTGAATACTCCCTCAGAGTTCACATCACTTCCTGCGTGTCGCATTTTGGGGCGTGGCGTGGCGTATATACGCCGGCCAAAATGCAACACACAGCATTCCGGACCCAGGGTGTGCGCGTCAAACGTTGGTGTGTCCAGAACTAGGCAAGTATCATCGGCTTGCCTTGAGCCGTATTATCTCCACATCAGCGCATGATGCCCTGCGCATCATATGCTCGTGTGAACCCAGTCTAAAGGCTGTTTAAAACCAGTTTGTCAGGGTTAAGTGATAACATTGGGAAACCATTTGCATTGGTAATCAAGATGCACAGAGAAATATTTCTGGTAAATTTACATTTCAAAGGCCCCTGTGTATTTTCCCATTCCATTGCAAATGCCAGCTGTTAAAATGACCAAAGCTGCATGTCTCACTTAGAGTTGTTAACAGCTAGGTGTGAAGAAGGATAAGAGGTAATTATAATATGTTAATTCCTGGGGGCATACAGAGGGAGGAAATAAGCCTGAAGATCAAACAGAATTTGGAAGGAGATTGTTCAATGAGACAGGAAGTTTAAAGCCCCTACTAGAATGAATGACTTGAGAATCTGAAAAGTATATTAGGAGAAGAAAAGGAGATCAGACTAGGGAAGCTGAGGAGGAAAAGGGGACTGAAAGAGAATTTGCAATATCTTTGAATGATTAAGAGGAGCGAAGAGGGAACCTGTACTGCGATTCTGTATTGTGCGATTATTTTGATGTATTACTATTTATTAATCATTTAGATATATACGTTTCTGTTGGTCTGTTATCTTTCCATTTTCCCACTGCTCATTTGTGTCTGTAAATCATTTTTTATTGATATGTACTGTTTGCTGTGTGCTCTCTTAGACGACCCTCCCCTAGAATCTATGTGGGAATATAGTTATCGTTCACTTATTATGCTTTAATATTGTCAAGAATCATATTTCATACATTTTGTCGAAGTCGTTAGGAGCAGTATTTCTTACACCGTGTAAATAACAATGTTTAAGGATGATATCATTTAGTGCACAAAGAGAGGAAAAGGGGGGGGGGGGGCGACTCGACTGGTTCCAGCGAGACTGGAATCCCTTTAAAGTGTTCGCTGATGTCCGCGTGCAGGACATCAGCGAGCGCATAACAGTCAGTGTGAAGTGAGCCGAAGGATCCGCTCTTCACTTTGCACTTTGGTGAATTCCCCCCTTAGTCATTACCCTTAGGGCGAAATTTATTAAACTCGGAAAAGCCGTTTTCGCTTTTCCGAGTTTAATAACTCGGAAGAATGCTTTGAAGTTTCTCCTGGTAATCATGTGATACGTGCCGTGACAATAAGTGTGATTTTTTCTTTAGGGAAATATAAGACATCGCCTGAAAATAAGACATAGTGTAACTTTGGGAGCAAAAATTAATATAAGACACTGTCTTATTTTCGGGGAAACAGGGTATTTTATTTTACCACTGCAGTACCAAGTGTAGGCACCAGAGTTACAAAACAACAGGGGGACTGTAGCCCTAACTTTCTACTTCAGTCTCCTTGCCAAACCATATCCTGGCACCTAATTTGCCCCCTTCTTCATCAGCAAGTTCATGCCTGGGAGGAACTGTGCTAAAAGCAGCTCAGTGTATAATGGCTACTCTTAGGCAATTGCTTGAATAGTGAAACTCATCTAATTGAGAAAACAAACAGGTAGTGCTAATTGTTTAACTTTTTCTAACTTCCGGGGAGATATCCGATTCTTGGCTGGGTCAATTGTTTATTCTTCTATGACTGGTTCTTTCTTGGACTGGTCTCTTATTTGACAAGATTAGTTTGGATACAACTAAGCTAGGGTGGGTTTAGGGAAGTACAATTCAGAGAAGGAACTAAAGCAGTTTTTACAGTAACATACCATGTGCCGCCCGTCTCTGGTCTGCCAGGGTTGCTATGTCTTGTAATTGTTTCCCTTGCTCTTCACTAAGTCCTTGAGTAAGAGCTTGATACCATGCTGGATCTCTACTTTGCAGTTCTGCAAAACAAAACCATGTAATCTATAATAGCAAGCCTGAAAAACACTTCATGAAGATAAAATACAGAGCTTATCAATCATACGGAGTTGATGTAGCAAGGGACTGAGCTGTAAAACACTTACTCTGAAATATAGCTTTAAATATTTGATATTCATCAACAGGGTTATCTTCATCATCAATAAGCGTAGTATATCCCTCTAATGCAGTTTCTTCAGCATCATCCTCTTCCCAGTCCTCGTCATCTCCATCCTCTCCAGCTTGTTTTGACAACATCTCAAGGTATTCCTGCCCGTCTTCGTCTATGTCATCATCGTCGCTGCCCAACTCTGCAGGAAAATATGAGATCATTTTGACCAGGGTGCAACCACAGCAGGCTTAGTCACTGTTTACAAGAGTAAGATAGTAGCTGCAGAAAACATCCTAAGCATCTCCCAGAAAAACAAAGTAGTTTTACAGAATGACTTAAACGGGATCTCCGCAGTCAAGGCCAATAAAACACGGCAGACTTTTGAACTGCTGGGAAATAGTAGGAGGTCCTCGTTCAAAAGTGAAATGCACCTCCGTTTCCCATGAAACCATGTGCCGATTTAATAGGACTGTTAACAAGGAACTTAAGTAAAGCTTAAAAACACAAATCAGAATATTAACCCAATTTGATAAAAACATGGATGCAATATAGTATCTGGAGAGCAAGACTACCACATTTTTTTCCCCATATATTATTTGTAAGCCATGCTTATTAAAAAAGTTAAGTTTCCTAAATAGAATGAAATACTGAGGCACTACTAAAAACCACCTTTTATATATACAAAAAAAAAATATCTGAGCTTGATACTAAGAAATTGCTGATATAAAATCCCAGTTATCTTTTTGCATGAAAAGAAGTAAGCTTAAAGAGGAACTATAGTCAGATGACATCTTTACATATGCAGAACTATACCTTAGTGAGAAGCGTTTCTACCCAGTAGCTGGTTGATTTATTACCGAGCACTGATGAACTCACCAAGAAACCTGTGATATAACTG
Organism: Pipa parva; assembly: GCA_019650415.1. Taxonomy (NCBI): domain Eukaryota; kingdom Metazoa; phylum Chordata; class Amphibia; order Anura; family Pipidae; genus Pipa; species Pipa parva. The sequence continues at coordinate 7,561 of WMED01025555.1, forward strand.
CTAAACAATGGAAGAAAAAGCTGCCTGACTGCTATTGGTTAATAAACAGTGTGCTGACTTTTTTAGCATCATTCGCCAAGCTTTTTTTACATTCCTGGAATGCAGGAGATTAACTTGTGCACAGGCGTTACATTACACATTAGGCAAACATGTACGGGGGCGGCTACCATGTCATGGAAAACTGGCCGGTACATGTCACACACATTTCCTGGTGTTTTCTAATGCTGTTTCATCTGCAGCAGGATGATTTATTACACATCTACTGGGAAGAAATACTTCTTACTAAGGTATAGTATTGCATATATAAAGATGTAATCTGAGTATAGTTCCCCTTTAAGAAAATGTAGGAAAACATATGGCAAAGATTCCTATACCGGCTTCATCATCCTCTTCTCCATCTTCTTCATCATCACTGTCATTTTCTTGCTCTGCATGGCAGGCATAGGCTCTCTTCAAACCATTGAACAAAAGTAGAAAAGCTGGCAGGATTTGGGAGGAGATTTGATTTAACACCTGGGGCCTTTGTTCCAGCTCAATTAGGGCACATAAACCAAGAACGCAGATCTTCCGATCATGTAATCTTTAAGGACAGAAAACAGAATTAAAATAGTAATAATATGCACAATATTTACCCCCCAGTGCCAGAATTATACAGTAGAACTAAGCAGAAATCTAAAATATACTGCAGAATTCACTGAAAAGCACATACCCAAGAAAGCAGTCAACATCATTTAACCACTGTTTGATAAAGTGGCTTGTGACAGGCTCGACGTTATTGGGGAAGCGTAGATTTTCCAAAGTATTGAGTAGAAGAGGAGGACTGTAGTATAGGGCAGCGATAGCGACCTGCAGGCACATTGTTCTCAGCTCGCTTGTTTTCACTTCCCTGGTTAATCTCTCTAGAGCTGCCTCAACAAACAATGGTATAACCTGCAAAGTACAAAAGCAACATATAATACAGTTCATGTTTAGAATTCCAAGAGGACAATATAGCTAAGCAAATTATGTATATTTATATAATTAGAAACAATTTGATAGTTTAGTTATCAGCATTTAGTCATTCATTGTTAAGGTCAATTAATGAAATGGTTTTCAGTTTCTCACCTGGTCAATGCCACGTCCTTTACACTGCAAGACGATGACCTCCAGTAATTTGGCAGCGTGACACTCTGCATCCTCTCCTGCCACTCCTGTAAGTACCTGACAACGGTAGCCAAGACTTAGTTGCACCTAATAACATCTGATGACAACAGCAAAGCAAGGGAAAACAGCTGTGTGCGCATAGAATGTCTTCCCTGTTTGTGCTTTTCCAATAAGTGAATATTGAAATGCTATTTACTTTTTATAATTAGGAATTTTAATAAACTAAGCATGCTAAAGCAGATGCAAAACAAAACAAAAAACTAAATCAGCATTTTTATGATTTTTCTAAATAAGTACAACTTTAATCTACCTAATAAATTGGAGTCTGAGTCCACAAAATGTCAACGTTTCTAATGTAACATAGATCTGCTTTGACAGTCATCAAAATCAAAAGCAGGAACCCATTCTAGTAACATGACAATCCCCACTACAGTACAAATAATATGGATGCTGTCCCCTTTAACTGGTTACCTTTTTACACATGCTGTAAATCATTTCCAAATACTTTGTGTCAGAGAGAAGAGTATCAGTATCCACCGTAACATAATTATGCAGAAGAGGCATCATATCTACGAACAGAAGGCAAACAATTACACCTTTAATATTCATTATCAATAAGACTGGACAAAGTAAGCCCTTTAAAAACATGGAAATGTAAAATAATGGAGTCCATTAGAGGGCGCTCACCTGTGAAATAATCAAAACCATCCTGTTGAAACACTTCAAAAACTAGAGGAAGCAGCTGCCACATCTGGACAGAGACTTGCTGGCAGGTGAGGCTGTGCGCCAAGGAGAAGATCTCTTCAAAAAATTCTGAAACAAGGGAGGTGAGTAACGCTGAAAGGCACGATGCATTATTTCAGAGCTTATATGGCAGTATCAGAAAAGAATGTGAGTCAAGCTTGTTCTAACCACCGTAAACAAGACTGCGTTTTCTTGAACTGACTCTAAAGGTCGGAGAGGAGGGAGAAAGCATCTTTAGGGCAAGGTCAGTTTTCCTATGGGGCAATTGCATAAACATTTTCCAAGATCCTCTCAACTGCTTTCTATTTTGTAGCCAGCATTTAACAAGAAAATGTCAATGGGCCTACTTCGTCACACTAAAAGAGCTGACAAATTTAGCATGAGTAAAACACAAAATGGCAAACTTCATTGGAAACATGCACTGCTTGGCAAGAAGAATATATATATATATTTTTTGGTTTATAAATCTATTGCGTCGTTGTTTAAGAGATGTTTGTACCTACCTAAAACATGTTGCTGCAATACAGTTCCTATTACTTGCAGGCAAATTCCTTCTAATTGCTGAGTAATCTAGGTAAAACAAAACCATAATCAGTTGCTAGAAATAAAAAGCACTAGTTTCATTTTTTGTATCTCAGTAAAGCATGACAAGATGAAGAAAGCTCTTTCAAGAGTAGGTGGGACAGTAAAACAAACTGAAAACCTTACCCCTATGGGCTTTACCCCTTTGCACACACAAGGAACCCTAACAGTCATCACAGAAATCAGTCTGCTGAATAGACTGGCATGCGACAGCCAAGGCAACTGGTGGACGGAAGCCTGAAGACTGGCAGCACATGAGTTACCCCAGGCCTGGAAAGATTTGTGTCTTAAAGAGGAAATGCCTTAGAGGTGAGGTAAGGCCCGTTTTGGGGACAGGATGAGCTTTGCAAGGGCCTTCTGGGAAAAACAAAATGATCTTCCTATCAATGTAGATGTGAAATCCTGTGGCTTCCTCGTCGACAAAGACAGCAGAAAGTGTGCTGGTTAACACGAGGGTTCAACACTATCCTAGCAAAATGAGGCAGTACTACTATATCTCAGGCCAATTGTCAGTTGAATTGCTGCTTAAAGCTGGACTGCAGCAACTTGGGCAGAAAAGGAATAGTGTTCCACAACCAGAGATAAAGCACTGTAAAATGCACAGCAGCCTGCAGCCACTGTAGTACCCAGCAGCCTCAGCGTCTCACCAGAACACAGACAATATTGGATTATGGGGTGTTGTGGTCTTGCACTCTGCTTCAACTGACAAAGAACTGCAAGCGCTTACACCTGGACATGAAATCTCTAGAAGCTCCTCTTTATCCTAAGATTCAAGCTACAATCTATCCCCCATCACACACAGCTTCACCACACTGGTGACATGGCCAAGAGACCCTGTCTGCTAAGAGAATGAGGGTAATTTGGAAGCCTCTAAAGTCTGACCCCCTTGTGCAGTTTCCCTGAAAATAAGACATCCCCTGAAAATAAGCCCTAGCTGCAGTAAAGTACTGGAAATATACCGT
>WMED01025556.1:0-10991 GCA_019650415.1 Pipa parva
ATACAGTACTGACAAGTAGAGTATAGGTGATACCTTTTATTGGCTAATTGAATGGATGGTTAATGCTGCTTTCCCCACTACTTAGCTCTCTTCTTCACACATGTAATCATGACAGATGATAGTACTGAGAAGTCCAGTGCTAATTCCCTTTTTGCCCTTTCATTATAGCAGCCTCAAATCTAGTAAATACTGGATGAACAAAATCTACATTTGTTTTGTTGTTTTTGATGTCATTGTTTGTTTGTTTTTTAGTAAATTTTACTGCCACACTGCCCATTTTTGTATAGCAAAGTTTTCTTTTGCTACTGGTAAGAATGAAGAAACCCAAGGGTTAATCAGCTGGCACTGGACGAATCAGTTTAGTGTATAAATAAGCACCTCTTCATTCTGCTCTGTTTCGCTCATTTTCCAGGCAGCGATGGACCACAAGACTTTCCCTTTATAAATGTTCACAACTCTCCAGCAGTTCTGCTAGTGTCAGCGGCATCAGATTTATATCCCATTCATTCATGGAACAAAAACCCTGCCAGTGTTGGTCTCGGTGCAGGCAGTGGCTGTTAGTTCTAAAGATAATAGTGGCCATACCTCACTTACCAATTCAGTTCTGCCCTTTAAAAGTAATAAATGCTTCTTGTTTGTGTTGGCAGGACAATGCTGTGTATTAGGAAATTCTCTAGCTGTGTTGTGTGTAAGAAATTACAGCAAGTATTGCTTGGGCATAACTCAAGCACTGCCATCTAATGAATCAGTCCTCATTGTGTGACCAGCAGCGCTGTGATAAGTACAAATGTTTGTGTTTTCCATCACTGTATGCATCATATACTGCATGAAAGCAATGGCAATTACATCCACATTAAGAACAAATGCATCATCCTTTCGAATGCTAAAGGGACTTGAAATCCAGTTTTATTAAAGCAGAGTTGGAGGTTGTTTTTTCTTTTATTACTTTTTTTTTTTTTCCTTTTACAGTCTCTGTCCACCAGCAGAGGGCTCTGATATGGGCAAGGTCAACTGCATTTAATAGAAATACGTCTACCTAAAATAGATGTCGTAATCAAAAGAGAAGGTTAGACTGTAGACATAAATGCCATGCAAAGAGACTCCAGCCTGCTTCCATTTCGTGCGTTATAAATAAATAAAGGTAATACTACTATCACTGCATTTTACAGCACTGCTGTACAGGATTGAAATCTGTTAACCACTGACTTATCTGACGTCACTTACTCTCCATCTTGCTTACACTGAAGTTGAATGATTCATGTGTAGTTGCATAATTTATCCATTTTCTTTCCAGTCTAATTACATATACAACACAATCTAATAGTTCTATAGCAAAAACAAAAGGAGATACTGCATAAGTAAAAAGCACAATGGAAACAGGCAGAAATATCCCAGGTACTTGCTTACTGTACTATGGCTTATGGCTGCTGCAAGCTCTCCAGTTAAAACCAGGCCATGCTACCCAAGGGGAGCCTCTTCTTCCCCCTTTTCCTTTTTGAGATAACTTTTTGGGGTGCATTTATATCCTTATTATTTCTCTAAACACAAATAAATGATACAAACTTCCAATCATGCTTTAAAATACAAAGAGAATCAGATAATTTTTTTTCTTTATCCCCAAAACATCGAATTGAATTGACATGATAGGTATTCTTATACTGAGTGCAAATGCATATGACACATTATTTGTCATTACTGTGTTTTAAAGGACCTTCAACTCAAATCGTTCTGGTAAGGTTTGCACTGTAGGGTATGGAGAACATTGGGGTTAAGAGGCCTTCATTTATCATTTCAAAGGCTTCCCAAAATGACTAAAGGATGGATGGACTTAGTTAAAGACTGTAGAAATCTTATTTAAAGGCAATGGCTAGTGCAGGGTAGATTAAAAGTTGAGTGTACGGCAAGAATTGCACTCACAAAACAGTCTGATAAAATAGTGAACTTGTCAGCGATATAGTTTGATGAAATTATATTTTAAACTCAAATTTGGCTATCAATGCAATCTGGTAGCAATATATATATATATATGTGTAGCACATATTTACTTGAATCTATCTACTCTTTGTTCTAACCATGAATGATCAGTGGGCTTATAGCTGGGGGGTGGGGGGGGGTAGCACAGTTAAGCACAAGTGAACTCATGGGTCAATTAACATAAAACACTCCCAGCTATTTATATAGTCATTTGCACCACTACTAGCCAATGTTGAAACCATCCTTTTCCTGTGTGTCATATATAATATATAATGTTTTGTAAGGGGAATAAAGAACAGAGGTTTTGCATTGACACCAATTGCTCTGGTGTCTGTGTGAATTTGTATGAGCGCTCATACTCCAATCTCATAGAATTTGAATACCACACAAAGAGGATGAAATTTGCTTAATTGCGATAACAAACTGTAAGACATTGGCTTGAAAAGGATTTATGTCACAGATAACAGTTTACTAGAAAACATAAAAAGAATTTCTAAGTAAAAACAAACCAATAAAAAATGTGAAGCTTAGAGCTTTATAAATAAATATTATATAATTTATATAATATAAATATTATATAATTATATAATTAGAGGAAAAAAAAATGTTATACCTAAACAGAACTAAACAACTCTGGGCGAAATTTATTAAAGTCGGAAAAGCGAGATCGTTTTGAAGTTTCTCCCGGTTAGTATCGCGAGATTTGCATCGTGCGATACTTACCGTGAGAAACTTTTTTAAATTAAATATATCCATGGAAAGGGTAGCCATAAGGTATAGCAAATCTCGCGATACTTACCGGGAGAAACTTCAAAGCATTCTCCCGAGTTATTCATTTCGGAAAAGCGCAAACGGCTTTTCCAAGTTTAATAAATTTCGCCCATGCATATGGTCTGTAAACCGCATATGCTATAAATCCAGTACATGATAATTACTCGGAAATCAATGGTAATATGGGGATGAGTAACATTCACAATACAGTGATACGCCCTCACTAAGGTGAAAGACATGCGGGTACCAAAAGTGCAGGGTGTGCATAAAGTATAATAGAAAAGAACAAAGTCTTACTTAGATTAAACCCCATTGCAAAAACATATGCTACAAAAGGTTATAATAAGTAGCAGGAAGGGTTTTAATGGACACCAATATTTTTATTTAAAAGACTTAAGCACTTTATTCTTTAGTCAATTACAAAAGTAGAGGGTGTTATTTAAGTTTGGAAAGGTACAAAAAATTGAGAAAGAGGATAAGAAATGACACAAGAAAGTATTAATCCCTGAAGCTTTAGGTTTTGACTTTCCACTGTGACTCTGACTTCATATACGTTCTAGAAACAGAGATGAAATGGAACTAAGGGGGGAATTCACCATAGTGCGAAGTGAGGTCCGGATCCTTCGCCTCACTTTGCACAGACTGTTATGCTCTCGCTGATGTCCTGCACGCGGACATCAGCGAGTGCTTTAAAGGGATTCCAGTCTTGGCAAGAGCACTCGAGTCGCTTTGCTGAGACTGAAATCCCTTTAAAACGTTCGCTGATGTCTGTATGCAGGACATCAGCGAGCGCATAACACCATGTGCAAAGTGAGGCGAAGGATCCGGACCTCACTTCACACTATGGTGAATTCCCCCCTAAATGCATCTGCCATAAGTAAATCAAGCACAATATAAACGTAGCAGTCATATCCTCTTAATTACAAGCTTGAATTTCCAGTGATTTTTTTTTTTTTTGCAAGTAATTCCTTAATACAGAAAAAGTTGTCAAGAAAAACCTGTTTTGATGACTTCATAGAATTTTACTTGCTTAAATATGTGGTGCTAAGGCATGTACAGGAATGTGTGTATGAGACAGGTAATATACTTTTTTGTTTTATTATTACCAAGAAATCATGCAAATAGTTTAACCCATTTGGCTATCTCCTTCCATAGTTTCTGGGTTCCCACTATCTAAAAGGAACAGAGACTCATGGTAGATAAGTATCTAGAAGCACTTGCAAAACAATAATATTCAGTATAGGGCTTTTCCCAGCCAGTGACAGATGCCCAAGCTAGTTTTCTACAGTGTGTGTGCTGTTGAAGCGCTCTAGAGTTTTTTCACCTATTATGTTCCTATCTGGCTTGTTTCTGACCTTGAGTTTGTCCTCCCAGCCATGACCTTTGCCCATGTTACAATTCTCCTTCCACTTTGTTACCATGTTTACTGTCTCAGTCTGTGGCATAGCAACAGTGCCTGTTTTGTTCCACCGAATACCAGTTCAGTTTAGGTTTCTGCTCCTTGGAAAAGTCCAGCTTCTCTCGGTATCTGTTAATCCATGGTGACAAAATAACTGCTCACATGATCAAAATCTCAAACCTGGTTACTGATCCAGCCAAACCCTGCTGAATGTTGGCCCACTTTATAATACCTATTTTCATGTGTACTTGGATCTTGAAGCTAAGGCTAAAGATTGCCATTATTTCTCTAGCCATTAGTGATTAATGGAATAGAGGAATTTAGAGAAGAGGTATGACAGTGGATAAGAAGATCCCTCTATTACAAAAATACAACAAAATTGTAATTTAGAATATTTAATACAAACATCATCAAACAAACAGACTGCTGAGAGACAATTTAAAATGCCAGCAGTGTTTCAGGCAAAATGGCTGAACTTGAGGCTTTGGTGCTTGATGAGCAGGCCATTAAATGTAAAATGCTATAAGATAGATTAGTGGGCCCCAGATCCAGTCCAGGTGGATCCCAGGACTCCAGTCCAACACTGTTCTGTATGTGTATATGTATATAATGTCTGTAGAAACTTAATTTGGAATAATAGTCAATCATCCCTCCCAAATACAAATTATTTCTGTGTTGTAACATTCCTTTATCAGCTCCTACCCTTATCTACAATATGTAGTCATGTTGGCTTCTGTTTGACTTCCAAGATGGGGTAGAACATACTTGAGATGACAGGTGACTGGCTTTCAAACTAATGTATAGAAATGTTACAATAACTGGAGTGCATATTAAGCGTCTGTAAAATGTTTAAAGTGTTTTTGGGATGTACTGAGCAAGGTTTATAAAATAATTTGGCTCCGAGTGTATACAGTCACATAAAAGTGTATCTATTTGCTACTTCCACAAATTCATGTATTCAGCAAACCTCAGAAAAGCTATATGGAGAATATACATCTAAATCAACACCTTCTCTGCTCTCAGACTTATGCACTCCATTGTATTACTATGCATGAAACTTTTACCTTTTTACCAAGTCTCAGAGTGTGTCAGAGTGGTACATTTGATTAGGTGTACTCCAAAGGTGAAATGTATTAAAGTTGGCTTTGACCGCTCTGGATCTTTCCAACTTTGCTGAGAGAAAACTCATTTTGTTCTCATGAGTGTTCGATCCCAATTTTTCAAAATTTTTGATGGAAAGGTAGGCATGCTACTAATGTAAAGTATGGCTACCTTTCCATGGAAAAAAATGTGAAAACTCGATCTCAAAAGAAATCTCAGGAGGACAAAACGAGATTTCTCTCTGTACCGTTGGACAGACCGCTGGTCTTTCTGACTTTAATAAATGTCCCCTGAATTCAAATCTGCTAACTGATTTTGCTAGATCAAAGATGGTGAAATAAAGGGAAGAGGGCAAGGCTCTTGTTTGGCATAAGGTGATTATAATCAAGTGACAATGTGAACTAGGTTGTTTTTTAGCACAATATTTATGGGGCTGCTATCAGTCCTTTAGGAACACCTAAAATTGTTTGTCTTTGAATAAGCAAAGTGACCACTGCCTCTATCTACATTGGTCAATGTGGGATATTTGTTAGCAGGTCAAAGAGTGCATGGTAATATCACCACCTGTGTCAGTTTCAAAGCTTACACTTAGAGTGCCACTGCAAAACTCTGCATTTATTACCAAAATCTGTACGTCATTAGTAATGCAGTGGGCTGTTTTTGTATGAGGTTTATTGCTCTTAGCTATTGCAGAAGTTCTATTTTTATAAAATAAGCTTATTTAATATATAAAGTTTAATACTGTATGCCTTATTTTGCTACATCATCAAAGTAAGTTGCCAAATGAGTGTGGATACCAGTATTCTCCTCGCAACACTATGAAGGCTTCTCAAGCTTGTCTAATCACCAGCAAATAGTAGCAGAAGCAGTGTTTGGCAGCCAAGAAGTGCTTCCAACACAGTTACTTGGAAAGATTTAAATAGCGCTTTTTATACATGATCATTTCTGACCGTATTTGATATACAGCCCTTTAATATGCAACCTTATGTGATATACAACCCTACGTGTTCTGCGGGGGAGGGATAATACTATCATCTCTATTTTATGTACTACCAAATTACAATTTTTTTTTTTTTTTATTCTCTGGAAATATCTGAACTAATTATTTACAAAATTACTTGTACATAGCCAAAACTGAGCACTGTACATCTCCATTAATGAATGCCTGGAACAGTTGTACAAATACATGACATTACATAATTGTAACCCTGCTCAGTGACATATCTGCTTTACTCTTGCCACCTTAGCTGTGCCATTGCTTTTATTAAGTCTATGAGGACCGATATCAAAAGCAGCTACACAATAACTGAGCATTTCTTTTCTGGATTTAAAGCAGCGTCTGTATAACTCCCCTCCTGAATACAGCAGTTCTTTTTATTTTAATATGGAATTGCATGCAGACAATAAATGAGACCAGTTCTAGGCAGGACTTCCTTTAGTGCTCAGGCTCCCTAAGCTGGTTATCAGCTGCCAGGAAATGTATTATTTCTCATTAACTATAAATGTTTAGAGTGAATGTCCATTATCCTCAAGCTGCTGAGTACTTAGACAAGATGAGTGAATGAATAGCCAAGGCCAGACCTGTCATTCAGCAAACATTATGTCTATGTTTATATTTAATTAATACAGACCTGTCAGCTCCTCCTGACTTTCAGAGCCTCGATGATTGGCAGTCAATCTCTCAGATTTTTTTCCCATCAGCATCATCTCATGGATAAAAGAGACACCGTAAAAAAATCATTTTATTTTTTTTTTTTTACACCAAATAACCCAAGTCCCAGAGATAATAATGGTAAATCTCGAACAGTGTAAAACACATTTTTATGATAAAAGATTGACATGGTGTATGATATTCATTTGTGAGTTTACATAATCTAAACAAATAACAGGCATGTACAGACATTTTGCTGTGAAAAAGACAAAGAGCACAATTTGTTTTATTTGCAGGTAGACACTATGAAAGCAGAAGTACCAACAAGAACACCAACAGGAAGGGAAATGGCTCCTGAAGCTTTTTATACCTGATGTACGCGGTCTGCACTGAAAATTCAGGATCATTTCTGAAAAACTATATTTTCATTTCCCAAGTCATAAATACTGTATTATCTACAGATTAGGAGGCTTTGGGAAAACTTGAGGGATGGTGGTGTACGGTGAGAATGGTAAAAACCCAATGGGCTTTGTTCGGTAAGAAAAAAAAAACCTTCCTGTTTCTTCGCTGTCTCTGCATAAAATATACACACCTTCCCTGAGTCTAAACCCTTCTAGATAATATGCATTACTTTTATTGATGCACTAACAGCCTGTTGGCTATGAATTGGGAATTCATGATGGCTAACCTATGACACATGTGTCAGACGTGACACACCAAAAAAACATTTTTTCTGACACACATCATGGCGCCGTTCATGCTGTGAGCTCAGTAGGAGAGTTGCCACGCCTTTAAAAAATTATGGATTTTTCTGTAAGTGACACACCACCCGAGTTATGCTCCTTCTTTTTTTTTTTCACAAATTTTGACACACTGAGCTGAAAAGGTTGGCCATCACTGGCCTAGGCTCTGTATTACCTAAATATCTTTACAGCTGAACATTTTTGTTAGCAGGCACAACTCTTTCTAAGCTCAGGGTTGTTTATAGCTTGTTGCTCTTTTGTGCTTTTTCTCAGAGTGCGTGAATTCTTGGAGCACTCTTCCTGATTCTAATCATGCACCTGTTCTTGTTCCTCTCATACTCTGTTGTTTGTTACGATTTTGTTGCTTTACCCTGGAGCTTGTGATTTTGTATTACTGTTTTTTACTTGAAGAGTTAGGTCTCCCTCTCCCGGTTAGGTCTCCCTCTGCTTCACATATTTCATACCTGCTAGCTTTAGAGGGCACTTGAGATTTTCCTACATCAATAATCCTAGTAGCACCCACCAACAGTTTGTGGCACTTTCTAGGCATTCAATCACAGGCACAAGTCAACCTATGTAATGTCATTATACCAGGAAACAAAGCTAAGGACATACCAAACCTTGAAGACCACCTGTTGCTCACTCCTTGGTTGCACAAAAGAAAAGTGCCTTGTAGTTGTAGCCTAGCATTACTACTGCATCCTCCACTCAAGCTGTCATATCTGTCTGCAATCTATAGGTTATAACTTGTATCCACCAGGCATACTATGTGCTTTGTTTCCTACTAATGAACCCTTCAGAAGACTTTTAGAACATGTCATAATTCTCTAAAACAACAGGAGATGGAAGCTGGATCATTCCACTTCCATTTTTAATTTCATTTTACAGATTAAAGTTATCCAACTTCTTAGCCGAATTGTTTCTAAATAGTTAGATGCTGTAGATATGGTCTACAATGCATGCAACAGTCACCAATAACATAAGGACTATGGTAACAAAGATCAAGGATTTATGTATTCTTATTTTATATCAGAGATAAATTTATAGGAAGTTTAATAATGGCTATTTCTGTGCCATGCAATTGACAGAAAACAAAATAAAAGCAAACAAAAAAGTCACTCAGCAAATTTCCGCATACAAAAACCGCTAAAAAAAAAAAAAAAAATTCCCATCCACCTCCCGATAGTGTGGCGAGTGATAATTGAAAGTCTGCCTTTCTGTTTGCTATATAAAATCTTATGTTTCTGTGAGATACTGCCACGCTATAATGTTTTAATGAAAACTTAAAAAACTGTACACAAGACGCTGATAGATCTGCAGTCACATGTGTCTCCAGTGTGCCCTTCTGCATAGAAGAATGATAAGCGTAATTCTATTTTTTATCTACATTATAAATTCTCATAGCTATTTTGAATGTATAAGTTCGTTCTCTTCCTGCTGTATCAAAATTCTGTCACTTTCCGGAATGCCATCCTGAGCAATATGACGATACAACTCCAGTCTAACAACTTTTCCTGTTCCTCTATTGAGCGCATGGTCTTTTTTTCTTTTTTTTTTTTTTTTTTGTCCTTCAAGTTGCAAACTAATGAGAGGCAAGTCTACATATCTTTATTTCCAGTCTAATTTCTAATCCATTATGCTTTGAAATACCCAGCTCTTATAGTGTAATTGATTTTTAAGCTATAAATTACCATTAGTACTTACGTTCTTTGATTATAAGAATTTGTGCAATTTATGGCCAGTTTGCCTCATTGTAATTCCTGAAATTACCTTATTTATATGATATCAGAGGACAAAAGGTAGATGTAAAAGGTACGAATCTAAATGAGAAGGGTCATTACATTGAGAGTCAGATTGAGAGAAATCATTAACAACCAATGCTATGAACAGTACTTGTGCCTGTCTACTGGGGATACTTATAATCTTAAAAAAGTCAAAAACCTAGGTGGGTCATTAACCCCTACACCGTGAGCCGTCAAAGTACCATTATATGACTGACAATATTCTAGGTGCAAGTGTATCATATAAAATGTCTGATAAGACATTGTCTATGGATTGAGCAAGAAGTATAATTTTAAAAGTTTACAAGGCTAAAGATTACATATAAAGCAATTGTGAAGGTTAAAAAGAAATGTTCACATTGTAGGCAGACAATAAGGATAAATGCTTATTAAATGCTTATTAAAACATAGTAATCTCTTCGATTATAATAATCCAGTACCAAAGAGAATGAGTAAAGCTCCACATAAAATTATAACAAGGCCAAATTTTTTAAAGCATATGTTGCCATTTGCCCACAAGACAGAGAGATATAATATGCTAAATGGCTCTTGTCCATAGGACTGCATTTAAATTAACATATCTTGAGTTCTCTCAAGTAATTACTTTAGAATTCTACAAAGTTAATTTAATCACAAAGATATTTATTTATTAAAGTGTGAATTTGACTGTTGTAAGTGTATTTGAGTCACTTTGGACACAAATGGAAAAAAATAGTTAAATGAAAAGCAAGCCCAGCTCTTCACCGGTGTATCTCATAGAGACACACTATATTATTCCACATTCTGTGTCGTGAATTAAGACTAATATTGAATGCATGATACCATGACTTTCTTAATACAGGGTCATGCTTTTAGCTGTGACACAAATTAAAATACTCACCTCTCCTTTGGTGTTTATCTCTGCCTCTGCTTCAAATATTGTCAGATTTAAGAGGGTTATTCACTAAAGTCCGAATTGCTGCATATAGGTGTGAATTCAACAGCTTAATGGTTCTTGGTAAAAAAGCTTGATAAGACGAGGCAACTCTAACTAACCTTGAACCTTGTGGGGTTCTTAACATTTCATCTACCTTAAACCTACTAACAAGGGCATTATCCCACTTGGCAAATATTTCAGGATTCCCTATTAGGGTTGCTTCACACTTTGAAGGAATTTTAATTTTTCAAATAGTCTCCACTAAAGCTTTCTCTGCCCCAAATGTATCCATCAACACAGGTCTAAATAAAGCGTGTCCACACATCTTTAATGCAGAGTTACTTTAATTTAACAAGACATTAGAGGTGTAAAGGGGCAGATAAATTTATTTAGTAACTGGGTGTGCCAAGGTGATACCTCATAAGCCTTCACTTGGACTGCAGCAATATATATATTCTAACGGTCGGCAACGCCGACCGCCTCTTACCTGAACAGGCGGCGTCCCGGCGCTCCTTCCCTAGGTGCACGGGCCGCGCCTGTCAGGCTTTTGAAGTTCCTGGTGGCGCGCACGCGACACAGGAGGTGTCGGGAGCATTCCCGTTGCGCGCAGTGAGGCTGGGCCTATATAAGGCTGGAGAGCTTGGGCATTCAATGC
>WMED01025557.1:0-10991 GCA_019650415.1 Pipa parva
AAATTCCTGATGGCGGCCCTGGCAGTACCTGCTACTGTTCCAAAGAAGTAAATGCAGAAACCTGCAAAGTAACCATTAGTCACACTTTTAGACAAAGTAATGTAAGTAACATGGAATTTGTTGATGTAAGACTGGTATAATGAATTCTTCAATACTGGGATCCACCAACTGGTGTAAATCTAAAAAATCAGTTTTAGTGAGACTTTTTATGATTACCCAGGGTCCTATCTGTGATCCAGAGATAAACTGGATCCTACAGTAGTCATTGTACAATTCCACATAAAGGGTTGAAATGAAATTGATTTAAAAATAGGTGGAACATAAGAAGTAAATTGAATTATATTGTTTGATTGTTTGTATGAATGCATGTTTCCAGCAGTAATGATCTGAAAATGATTTTTCTTAATATTAAATGTAATTTAAAGAAAACAATTTTCTTCTTTTGCCCTGGGATGTGTAACAACTGTGAAGTGTTTGTAGAATGTCAGGACAATATTGAGAAAAAAAGACTTGACTCATTGCTACCGGTAGCTGTCCTAGTTACAGAAAAATATCATGTTTATTTAGATAAATTGTAACATTCTTCTATCATTTTGGATATTTGCAACATAAATAAATGAATACCACTCACTTAAATGTAGTGTGCTGTAAGGATAAAATATTCCATTTATGCAAGACATAGTTTTATAGATCACACATAGTTTCATGGGAAAATTTGGATTTCTGCTTGCTAATTTATTCCCAAATTTATATTCCTACTATTTTCTGTATGTATTTATTCACAGACATAAAGATGAGTGAAATTGACCAGGTTTATGGGTGTCCATATTGTACTATCATATAATGTGAGTTTTAAATATTGTTACTGAGCCACTGTGTCAGTGTGTATGAATTACAATCATTAGGACATTGGCAAACAAAATACTATTTGACGTTAATTATCTCTTTATGATATTGTTGTCAAGAAACTAAAAAGTGGGTTTTATAACAGGACATGGAAATTTCATACTATGAAATTCCTTTTATGCAGTCACATGACATTTAAATCATTAGAAGGGACTATGACATCACATACTTTATGAATGATATTATCACATTTGTTGTTTGCTTGATTACTTGCCAGCACAGATTACCAATATAGCTTAAAGTGTGTGGAATAACTATTTCATTTAAAACACATTTAAGAATATAATAAATGGAATAAAACATATTCTAAGCATTTTAATTTTGTATATGAATGAATTCATGATCATATAACAGTAATAAAATTAAGGCAGTTTATATTGAAATAAAAGGAGTTTATGGAGACTACATGGTAGATGTAAGTGCTTTGAATCTATACATTAAGGGGGTAATTCACGATTGTGTGAAGTGAGCTCCGGATCCTTCGCATCACTTCGCACAGACTGATATGCGCTCACTGATGTCCTGCAGGCGGACATCAGCAAGCGCTTTAAAAAGATTCCAGTCTCGGCGAGGCGACTCGAGTGGTCTCTCCGAGACTGGAATCCCTTTAAAGTGCTCGCTGATGTCCGCGTGCAGGACATGAGTGAGCGCATAACAGCATGCGCGAAGTGATGCAAAGGATCCGGAGCTCACTTCGCACATTGCTGAATTACCCCCTAAGTAATTTTGAACAATAATGTGTACTTTGATTTGACAGTATACTTAAGAGGATACACAATAGGATATACAGTACAAGCAAGTAAGAGTGATGCTATTTTTAGGAATATTGTATAACTATGTATAATAATTTATACATTTTAAGGATAGTGTCTTTTTACAATATGCAAGGTTTTATGTATAGATTAAGGATTTTTATAGGTCCCAGGTATATTTAAATGAAATTGAAAGGGCTAATTCACATTAAGATGGTCAAATACAATAACATTTTTCAGAAGATTCAAGATCTTTAAACAGTTGGGGCATATTTACTAAAGTCAAAAACCTCATTATTGTTGTTTTCAACAGTTATGGCTGTTATTTTGGGAAATTTGGGTCATTTTGCTGTTAGCCATTTATCAAGCTGCCATGTTTATGTTATCACGGTGAAGTACTCGGTAAATTTATTTATATCGTTTAACGCTATATAGCTATTCATGGATTTAACTGTACATTTAAATGTAAAAGTTTAACTTTTCAATATGGATATCCATATGGATAATGTTATCTGTGCTATTACAACAAACATAACTTAGGAACGAAAATCACACTCAGCGCCCATTAAAAATAATAACAAGTGTCGGAAACCTAAAAAGGGACTTAGTAAATAGGAGAGTAGGTCAATATTGGTAAAAAAAAACAACAACTTTTTTTATTCAATTTCAAAACGAAAATCCGTTAAACTTTAGTAAATATATAAGAGTAATCTTACAGTCTAGATAGTATGAGGGGCTTACTGCATTGGATGTCATGTCTTGTGTAGTGCAGCATAGTGACTCAAACAGTATCAGGATGCATAGTCATGTGATCCGTAGAGATGCAAATGCAACCATAAGAGCCCAATGACGTCATCCTTGCAATGTTATCTATCTACTGTATGTCACCCTATCCCTAGTTCATATTGTCACTTGGTTGCAGTCTTTATTGTCAATTTGGGATCAACAGTTATTTCTCACCATAGCAGAGCCCTGAAATCAAACCCCTACTTCTTCACTTCGATCTGATGAAGTCAAACCAGAGAACGCAATACAGTACGCTTTGCATAGTTTGCTACTTTGACTGACTTTGATACTTGATGAGTAACCAAATTACTTGTGCACAAGTGGCGTGAAGAGCTCTGTATTTCTGCAGTTAAAACTGGAACCAATGGTGACTTATTGTTACCTTGAGTAGCCATTGTATACCAGTGGGCAAGGAACAGGTATGCACATATAGAGATGTAGATTGTTAAAGTGAGAGCATACAGTACCAAAATATATGTGCATAAGATTCAAGGGTAACCACCATCATCATTGTGACTATAACAGGGGCCCTAAGCAGAAACTGACACTGGTTGGAAGAGCAAATTCCATAATATAGCTATATCTAATAATAGTTCAGTATTTGTCCTTATTATTTACTTAAGATTTTTTCCTCTGGTGGCTACTTAACTTTCTGCAAATGTTTGCTTGCCAAGACACGTGAGCAATCCAGGCTATGGCTAAGAAACACAGCAAAAAAATGATCTCTTACACTCTGATCTCTGCCTGCACAAAGGTACAGTAATACTTGCAGCCGACTGTGCTGTGTTGCAGTATGTCAATACATCATAACACTTGAAAATATTACATTCTCTTCTGTACAGAGCAGTACTCACACTGCCACATGTAAGCTGTGCAGCACATATGAACATTACTTGATGTGTTATATGCTTTGCCTGAGCTAACATATGTCTGTGTGGGTAGGGATCTATGAGAAAAAGGTGCACAATACGTTATGTAATTTGTAACAACCAGAAACTGACTCTTATTGGAGGACAAAAAAAATCCAAATGATAAAAGATGACTGCAAACAGTACTGAGAAGAACAACACAAAACAATAATCATGAATTAAACTTCCAAGATGACATTTTTATAAGTACTGCATTGCAATACCTGCTATGCTAATCCAAATGCAAATTTTTTATGATATTAGTGGACCTTTAAGCGATTTATACATTTTTAACCCAGGTTTTTTTTTTTGTTTGTGGACTTTCTGAGAGATTTACCTGTAATCTGATTGGATCACATTTTTTCTTCCCTAACAATCTGGCTGGTTGAGGGCAACTACTGGCACATCAACCCATTGTATGGGGAACCCCAAGTGACTATTGTTCCATACATTTTGTTATGCTCCATCTGTAGAAAAAGTACACATTACTCATTCATTTATAGCTAGCTATAGGGTATGGTTATAGAAAATTCAGGGCTGCTTTTGACATGATATTATTAGAGTTGAAGTAACTACAGTTTGAATGCCCTAGTGCTAAATGTACTCAGCATAAAAACATTTCTAAACTGGCCTATTTCACAAAGAAAAAAAGAACATTCTTTTTAATAAATTGCAATAATATGGTGTATCAGATATTGTAAATGCCAAGACAGGTGGGTGAATCTTGGGATTTTGCTGTGTGTGTTGCAATGCATAAAAACAGCTGTGCCAATTCTAGCAGATTGAATTTCATACACACCAAAGAGGAGGCAATGCCAGTATGTCACATCCACCTGTTTGCATTATTCAGGTAATGGTGACTCATTGTGGCATGCTGGCACTGAATCCCAGTTGTTTAGGTAAAAACATTACCTTAAGCATGTAGACCATACACTTATTAACTATTAAGGCTGTAGCAATAATAGATTTGCTTGTCCTTATGAAGCTGCACTTCAACTCATAATAAACAACACCCACAATGTACTGTATTTGGCTGTTTACCATTCAAGACCAGTGAAGACTACAGACATTATGGGAGATATTTATAAAATTAGAATGGGGATATTCATAAAGGCCTTTTGGAACTTTTCACCACTATTTGATCCGTTTTGATGTTTTTCGAAACATTTTCAACTTTTTTTTCCTTTCGCCACATTTTGGTTTCCCTCAATTTATTTAGTGTTGAATAAGATTTAGCGATATCAAAAAATATTGATGCATTTCACACTGCTACACTTTACTTTCAATGGAGCTCCTTTTCAATCGATATCGATATCACTGATCTTTTTGACAGGGACTTACAAAAGTCTTCAAAACCATCTCCATAAGGAATAACGGATTTTCGCCACCCTCAACAGGCTAACACTTTACCTCGAAAAAAAAGGGTCTTAAGGTGCTTAATAATAATATTGATATTTTCAACCTGTTTCAACCTATAGGTATACCACCTGTTTCAACCTATAGGTATACCAATATTGATATACCAGGAAAAAACGTTTTCAGCTTTAATAAATATCCCAGAGGGGTTAACGCTATAGAAATATGGCAAATTTATAAAGCCATTCTCAGTTTTTGAGACCAAAATGTATTCACCTGCTTTAGGCTGTGAAGAACCCATAAACCCTTTTGGAGTAGGTCCATGTGCCATTGTTGGATTAGTTTTTACATAACAAAAATGTAGAAATCAATTTTTTTACATTGATTTTTTTTTTTTTAAATCGCATTGAAAAGCATTTGACAAATGGTGAAAATAATGAAAAAGGCCAAAATGATCAATATAAGTTTACCCCATAGCCTTCACTTCATTTTAGAGTTGTGATTGTTCCCTTGGCTGATATATGCTACATACTAAGTCATTAATGATGTCCATATTTATGTAAACTTTTTTATTTATTTTGAATTTTTAATCTAGGTCTCTTCTATCGCCCCACGTGGTTTTTCTCTATCCCTCTCTAAAAGACACATTTACAGTCAAAGGCAACACATTTTCTATATCAGTTCTTATCTAGAGAAATACAACACAAGAAGAAATAAAATGCTAAGTCGAATGTTGTGTTTCAGGTTTGTGAGCCCCGACATGGAGTGGGTGAAAAACAGCAGAAGAGGCAACAGAACCTTTTAGTACCTGAAGAAAAATACTGCCTTCCTCTCAAAGCCTTTCTGCTTCCCACAGGTTAATTCTCTAAAAGTATGCCTCCTTCCTGAATATACTTGGTAGTTTACAGTAGATATATTTCCCTCTAATCAACAAGCTGTCCGTAAGAGCATCAGAATTTATCATCCAAAAAACAGAATGGGGTCTTATTCATTGAAGTGCAAATTCAACTGAAGTGAATTTGCACCACATTGTGGTACTATGCTTCTGTAGTTGCAGATTCACTGTTTCATATTCATAATGTAAATTATGACCTTTTACTAGACTGTTAGGACTTTCATGAAGAAGCCCCATATCCTTATAAGCAGCTACATCTGACTCTTATTGGGGCCATCACCCCACTTGTATATGTAAAATGTTTTTAAGCTTACAATTTTTGGTTCTTGCTTACTGTAACCTGTTCCAAGTGTTACTGCTCAACTCTCATGAGTGAATGTTTCCCAGTTAACTGTGGTATTTGTTGTCTTCTTGCACATGCCACTGTAAACTACACTCATTAGAAAGATATTAAAATTCACCACAGGGTTTTGTGATATTGTACATTGTGCTTTTATATACTCCTCAGTGAACTCTAATATCCTTATAAACTCAAATATCCTCTAGACAGTTTGGGAAGTAGGGGGAAAGCTGGTTTATTTGGCTTATTCTCAAGGCTATCAGGGAGCCCCAGCTAATGGTTGGCTAGTCCCAATGGAATACCATCACCAGGTTGCTATATTTCTATACTCTCAGGCAGCTGAAATTATTCTCAAGACAGAAGCACATAACATGCAAGAAAATAGGCCTAGGACTGGAAATATGTAGTCCACATGAGTAGATCAATATATAGAGAAATAAGAACTCTGAATTTGTGTTTACTTTGATATAAAACAAAGAAAAAAAACCTCCTACTCTATTTTGGCAATTAGGAAATTGCCTGTAATTGACCTACTGCTAAATGCCTTAATATCATGATTCCTTTTCATTTGCTTAATATGCATCCAAGCCATTGTTGTCGTTGTTGCTGCATCTTCAAGTGCCCACATCCTTAAACCCTGACTATGTTAACTGAAAATTGTATTGGGGATTAGAAACTCTTTTCTTTGCCCTTTGGGATGATCTCATGTCAAACAAGCTTCCAGGTAGTTTCTTATATTAAGATTACATATACTTCTAAAAATAACCATATACTCCATTACATACATCTTCTTCAGTGTTTTCTTTAAAAAAAAATCTTCTATTAAATAATTTCTATAACAGTCTATCACATGATTAACACTCAGTGTTTCTGTTGCCCTAAAACCCACATAGTTCAATGAAGCAACATTCCATTACCCTTGTATGACCGCTTTGGGAGTTACAATCCTCAAAACTTCATTAAGGTAATGGTACCTAATTCCAATGCATACAGTATACTGTATATCCTTAAGCAACTGGATTCATTAGCAGCACAGGCAGTTGAGTCAAAATTACCCATCCATTTATTAACCTTATACTAGGGGTGACAAGGCACACTTAAATTCATTGGTATGGGATCAGGGCTATTATGAAAAGCAATTAATTAAATGTATAATAATAAGGATGTAGCAAACTGTGCTGAAACATCTGGTTCATATGGTGCACAATAACTCCAATTTGGGAATCTGACTGTGTGGCAAACAAAGCCTACAATATAACATGAGCCCCATCAGTTGAGTCCACAAACAGCTGATAGAATTAAGTGATGGCAAATCTGTATTTATAGGTCATAAATAATTGTAGCTCTTCAGCAGTTGCTGAGTATGACTGCAACCTGCTTCTCACTGTTTTATGATAAAGATGCCCTCGGTCCTACATAAATTATCACCGTAAGGTGCTGAGGAAAGAAGTCTGCAACATCTGGAATGTCACTGATTGAAAACCTTACTAACAGAGAAAATCATAAAATTCAATCAATATACAGATATGCTTAGAAGAAGCTAAGTATGATAGTAACTATATACCACAAATATGAAGCTGACTGAATAATAAAGCAACATAAGCTCTGTGATTTGTGAACTGCTCAAGCTTCCAACTATAGGGTCTAAAGTCAATTGTAAGTGTGGTATTTAATTTGAACTAAAAACTGGTCAGTTGAATGGCAATGTATTTCTATGAACAATCAACCAGCTCAAATGGAAACATTTTCTCTGAATATATAAGTATAAGTGGAGTGAGACAAGAAGAAGAGGATGCCAAAGCACACACTGGATAGACACAATCAAGGCTGACACAAATATGCCCTTGAAAGAACTGAAAAAAGCAGTCAAAGATAGGAAAGCGTGGAGAACGATGATTCATAAAATGACTGAAAATCGGCCTTGACTGAACGGATAAATCATCATCAATATGATAGTTGGTCAAGTACAAAGTTTTAAAAGCCAGAATCACTCAGAAGCATTGTCACCAAGTACAATATCACTTGTAGAAATTAGGTGGTTTAATTGTGCTCAATGTATCATGATATATCTGCGTACCATCCTATCCTAGGAAATGTTTTAGATCAGAGATCTGCTATGCATGTTTCTTCAGCAATGCCCGCACTTTCATCAGAAAGGCAAAGAAAGTCATTCCCTCTTTACTAAATGGAGGATTGCAATAAACCATGAATTTACTGACCACTGCTATGTTGTTATGGTAGATGTAGTTATCACAGGTGTTAAGTGTTTAGACACGGTACCACCGTGTATCTAACATCATCTTACTAGAGTGCACTACAGACAATTAGTCAGAGTCAGTATTACTTCAACTGTAGTTTATGCTAACTCTACATAAGAATTCCATCCTTGTGAGCGTAACCCCAACCACAATAGAGAGTCCCTCTTATTTTATTTCCATAGCTTTTAGACTAATGAGCAGGAAGAGATGTAGATCACTGTAATTGGATAAAACAGGTGTTGATCCAAAATAATTAGAACTTAGAGGGGATCTATAGTCAAAATACATCTTTACATGTGCAGTACTATACGTTAATAAGAAGAGTTTCTCCCCAGTAGTTGTTTCATGTGACGCAGTATAATTGAGCTTGCAGCACTGATAAACCCCTGCATCAGGAAATGTGTGTGTGATCTGTACTGGCCAGTTTTCCATGAAAAGGTACCCTACTTACTACTTAGCACATGAGCACAAGTTATCTTTCCCTCAGTAATCTCCTGAAAACAAGCTTAATTTATGCAATCAAAAGGTTAGCACACTGCTTAACCAATAACAGTCAGGCAGCTTTTCCTTCTCTTGTTGCCTAACTTGCAGAACAGAAAGAGGAGGGGGAGTGGGGGAGGAAAATGTCAGCTCTCAGGAAAACTAATTAAGGAAAGCAAACTGCAAGTATTATTTCTTCCCTAAACATTTTTTTAACTATCTGTGAGAGCAATTGGCTTAGTATAAAGGAGTTTTGATATGTATGTGTGCAATTATATCAGCACTATAGTGCCCCTTTAATACTAGGAGAGGTGGTTTAGAAGAGCTATAAAGGGCTTCTTTTCAAAACAAAGGAACATATTATTGGCATGTCCATACTACCATTTTATATTTTTTACATGCAGCAAGTGGCATTTTTTTGTAAATTGTAGTTCATGCACAAACCTATGTTAAAATAATCAAATACACTATTGCCTGTTTTAACACTCCATTTTCTTCTTGCTTCAAACCAGCTCTTAGTTATGAGTCTGCAATGAAGTCTATACCCTGATCCTCTTTCCTCATCTTGTGATTGGCTATTTCTTCTGATCAGTGCTTGTGTGTTTCCAAGTATCTGATATTTGTCTAAGTTTTTCTGCTTCCTTGCCTTACTCCAGTTCATATGTTTAGTACTTACACCGTACCATGTTGTGGTTTTATTTTATTACAAAATTCAGCATTTTCTTGTTGGTTAGTCTCCTGCCCTTGTGAGTGCTTCTGAAACCCTACTTTGTTGTATGAAAGGGTTAAACACATACTTGTCATGCAATAAAGATCCAGAGACAAAATTGGTTGCTGTTTCTTGCTGGGGAGAGAAATTTTTCCCCCCTTACCCTTTTCCCAGTAGCTGATTGGTTTTGTTAGATGGTTGGACAAACTTGGGGGTTATTTATCAAGCATTTTTGGGATTTTTAAAGATCGAAAATAACTTTTTGATATAAAAAAAAAATGCATTAAAAAGTTATTTCTTACATGGCAAAAAGAGTATTTTTAAATAGACAATACCGACATAATCAAATAAAGACTGTTCTTCCAGCAATAGGCTTTTAAAAAACCTTTTCGACTTTGATAAATATCCATAATTTCTCTCATTTTCCAACCCAGAATTAATATATGTAATTAAAATAATAGAAAGTATGAACAAAACTTGAATTGGATTTTTACAAATTCCAGAAACAGGAGAATAGGAAGAATCAGATTTGGCATCTATTTTAATAGTAGAACAGAAATTTACAATCTATAAAAAATATTTTTGAAATATCTTGTAATCTTTTAAATGCTATGCTTTTGCTGTTTTCCCCATGTTATAGTGCTTTCAATGTATCAAAATTAAAAAAATATAAAACATATATATACGTATATATACTTAGTTTGGTTTAAAACCAAACCAAATATCAGTGTTGGAGCACTAACACTGATATTTATCACTGATTTTTTATGTATATATATTTTATTTTAACCTTTCTTAGTTATTTATGCTTAGTATTTGTATTTATTGACCAGTGTTTCAGCACATTATTGCAGTTTTTATTATCCTTCTATCTGTTTATGTAAGTCTTCCTCCCATTTAGATTGTAAGCTCTATGGGGCAGGGACCTCCAACCTCTTGTGTCAACCACAACCTAGCACTTAAAGTGAAGTATCCTTGTGATATTTTACTTGTATTGTTTAATGCACTTTTCCCATGTCTGTATTGTACTTGTATTGCTGAATTATACAGCGCTGTGTACATTTGTGGTGCTTTATAAATAAAATTATACATACAGTACATACATAGAAGACATTTGACTGGGTGGTTAGGACTTCTACAACAGAGCTCCAGTACTGTCCTATAGGTAATAATGCTTCAAAATTTTACTGTTGAAATAATAATTTTTTTTACAGAGTAAAAATAACTCTATATGTATTTTGTGAAATTATTTTAATGGCAGTATTCCTCCTGGGAAACGTGAACAGGAAAACACTGTTTTTTCTGTTTTTTGGTCTTACTAAATATGCCTGTAGGGGCCTGTACGGGGCATATTTAGTAAGACCATTTCAACCATATCGATTGATTTCACCCCATTTGTCTGTCATTATTTATTTTCCTGTAATTTTCAATTTCCCTGATTTATAAAGAATCAATAAAAATGTTTCCCCGATGTTTAGCAATGTGTTAACAGGGGCACACTTTGCAAAGTTTTTTCTATGCAGGTCCCTTCCAATACAGATTAATATTGATGTCTCTTTTTGATGGGAAAATATTTTCCACGTTTGCTAAGTGACAGGAAC